>PVIW01006704.1:0-77602 GCA_004026585.1 Noctilio leporinus | reverse complement strand
TAACATGAAATTATGCCCACAAGGGTCAATGAAATGGCTGAGCTTTGCATGAAGAATACGTTTTTAAAACTTTTTTTTGTGTGTGTATGTGTGAAGAAAGGAGAGAATTGACACAAAATCTCTTTCATTTTTAAGTATTTTAGAGACCTATTATCATGTTTCCCTTACCAACAAGCTATTTAGCCCACACACTTCAAATTAGTTTTGTAAGATTAAAACTCAGGAGGTAGTCAATGAAAAACAATTAGCCAACGTAAGGGCGTATCTCACCTCTCCAAAGTGGTTCCATTCCACCTTCCCATTCTGCCATGTTCTGTGACCCCTACTCCATCTCATTTGTCCCCAGTAGTCTAGCCCTAGGCTTTGTCACTTGGTAATGTTATTCTGTCTCCTCTCATGTGGGGCATTTCTGGTTACTTCTTAACTCTGATGGCCTTTGACTTCGGGATTTGTTATTGGGTTCCAGCTCCCTCACAAATGATCTTATCAGCCATTTCCACTGTTTTTGTTCCATCACTATATAGCAGGGCCCTTGGAGTACTACTACTTTCTCTTTCTAAGCAGCTTTTGAAAGTTCTTGGGTTAAAAAGCAACAAACAGAAACCAGTAATTATTTTTCCTGGAAATGCAATCTGTTGAGATTGATTCCATTTTAGAACATTTTATCTAGATAAATAAATAGAACTGTATAGGGTTTATAATAGTGTTGCCATTCAGTCATTTCTTTTTTAAAGTAAAAGTATCAATGAAAAATTTACTTGGTATGTATTGTGTATTAAGTTAAAATCAAATGTGTGTCATTTTTCAGAAGCCACAGTTAACTACTGGCTTAGAACCAAACTTCCCAAGGTAATCCCATAAATTTGGCATTTGCACAATGAATATGGCCAAGTGAATTAGGCTATGATGAAAAAAGTGAGAAAAGTGAGCTAAAATAAATACTAACTTCTTAGTGAAAAAGCAATATTCAGAGATAAGGTTCTCTCATTAGGAGGCAAGTGAAATGACTGAAGCTTTCTTGAGACATTTCCACCAAAATTTGAGAAGGAATGTACACAGCCACCTTTCATAATTATTTACTAAGTTTCAAAGTTGGTGAGAAACTTATAATACTATATGGTTAAGTGCTTTATAGATATAATCATCAGTTATATATCTGAGAAACTCTTATTTCTCAGGTTATTTTGTGAGTAGGGTGGGTTGAGATTGGGGTTGATGATATAAAATATAGCTCTGATATTTTTAAATTTCATATATACAAGAAAGATGATTGTTCAAACCTTGCTTCTGACTTTATTATAAAGCTGGAGCAATTAAGAAAATAATAAATGAACTTCTGATGAAAACATATGCACAAAATTACAAAAATATCATCAATGCATGTGATAACTTGTGTTCATCATTCTTCTCTGCTATAAAATTGATGGCATTATATTTTGTTCTCCATAGGATGCATGTTGCTATTATTTTTAGAAAGTCAAAAATATGAAAACATGACTGAAGATTTAAGAAAACATGTGCATTTAATTTATTAAGAACTCCCAAAATTTCAATGAAACAAAATTTCATTAAACTTGACCACCTTTCTCTGCAACTTTAACTCACTATAAGAGTTATCAAGTGATTCCTGGCTAAAAGAAATGTGTGGAATAGCTCATACTTTTAGATGAAAGGGATAGATTGTGAGAAAGATAGACTGTATATATATATATATTGTGTGTGTGTGTGAAAGAGGGGTGGGAGGGAGAGAAGAAAAGAGGAAGAAGGAGAGGGAGAGGGAGAGGGAGAGGGAAGAACCTTAATAGTAGAGAGAAATGGAGTCAACTCCCAATTACCTGGGCTAATGGAGTACAGAAAAAACAGAATGACATATAATCAGCCAATCAGCTTGAGGCCTTCCTTCTTGCATCACAAAAATTTCTTACTTTCATTGATAGAAAGCTCAGAACAGAGGAGAGGTAGGCTTAGGAAGTAATCTGAAATATTTCTAGACTGGTACCAGGTGGGAATCATATTTTTTTTCTCTCTTTTTAAAAATGTTACCCCTCTAAAGATTTTAAAATAAATTGTCTTTCTTTAGAAGAAAAGAAAATACATTGGTTTCCTTCCACCTTATTCCATGTTACACCTCTGCCCATCCCTACCAAAAATAATACAAAGGAAACAGTGTGGCTACTCATTTATTTGTTGTATCTCCTCTAATAACAATATAATTGTCACTATTATCAGATTCCTAAGGAATTTGGAGGAATATGTAGGAAAACACATATAGAGAGGATGGGAGTCAAGCGTAAAAAATGTAATTCTAATCACATAATAATCCTAAATAATCTAATGATAAAGAGAAGGGGGAAGCAATTACAGAAATCAGTATGGGGTTGGGGGGCATAAGAAATTCTCTAGCAGATTCAGCTTTTAAAACAAATAGTAGACAAGAGAGGAGAGCCAGATAATCAAAAGGAAAATACAAGAGAACCCACTGACCTATAAGAAAGGTTTTATGAGGACTCTATAGTGAGAGAGAGATAAGAAGTACTTTAACCATTCTACTTGAAGGAGGAAAATGAATACATGGAGTGGACATTTATTTATTGTCTACATAGCACTTATTCTCTATGTCTCCTGCCAATCGTACCCCAGATCTTCCTTTGTTGAAGTCACTCTCATACATGAGATTTGTATAGAACTCATCCCATTTTCAGTACCAGAGACAAATTCTGAGTCATCGAATTCAATTAGTTGCCCTCTCCTGCCGACTCCCAAATTTGGGTCAGGAATGGATATCTGACCCAGTCAGGGCCAATAAGAAAGTATAAATCCTAGGACATATATGGGAGCTATCTGACAGTTTCCCTTAGACAAGTTGGTATGAAGATGATGTGAAATCTTGAACTGTTTTGCCATTTTTTTTTTTTAAATCATAGTGGAAAGAACCTTGGCGCTAGATGGAGAAATTGATCCAATGAGTTACTAGTTCATTTTTCCCGTAGAGCCAGAAGTACCTCTGGAAGTTAAAATTTTATGAGATAATAAATACTCTTGATTTTGCTCTCCCTTGCAACCAAAATATTATTAACTGACGAGAAAACAGGGAATATGGTGTAAGTTAACTGGGTACTGCATTTTTTGAGTAACCTTTATTTTCTGAGTACTTTAACATTTTAACCCCCACAGCATCTTCAAGAGTAGAAAGCACTCACATAGCAATAAAGCCTTAACCTGAGAAGAGATGCCTACTTTGTAAATTGACCTTGAAAGCCAGGCAGAACCACTTGGATTCATTCTTGCAAGAATGTGTTGGGAGTGTTACCAGTAACTTGGATGTCGTGAATAGGAGGGCATTGTAAAGCTAGAAGAGAGGAAAGGGAAGGGAAGGGAAAGAAAAAAACTGGTTGAAAATGGCAAAGGAAGCTTCTTTAAAAACTTGAAAGTACCTTCACAATGATGAGGAGATAGCTTGGTGGTAGGACGTCTTCATGGGGTTTTGAAGGAAAGTTTGTCTTTCCGATCAAGAACTGACACTGTCTCTTCGGACCTACGAAGTTGACTGTGTGAAGTTCAGCGGTATTTATTCTTTAGCAATGTTAAAGGAACGATGCCTCTTACCTGTCAATGTCTTTCTATTAATCGCAATATAGTTCTGATTAAACATTGTGCTGTTGAATATTACTAAACCTCACTTTATGGTAGAGAAACTGCATGTCAGAAAGGCTAAGTAACTTGCCAAAGACCATTCCATGAGTTAATGGTAGTTTCAGGGTCTGAGATTTTGACCTTCTATCTTCAAAGCCCACGTGTTTTCTAAAGCATGATTTTCCTTCTCCTTAGGGAGAATAGTTTTCTAACTGGAAAGACAGATAAAGCATTTCAAAGAGGAAATTAAAGTATTAAATGGAGGAGTAGACTGAGGAAGCACCTGGACATGCTAATTGAGTTTCAGACTTCCAAGCTCAGCTGAATTATATATTATGGGACAAATTTGTAGATGTCTTGGACATTTGAGAATCTGCAGAATAAAAATGGTAAACATTGTTGTCCAAAGAGGGAAAAGGTGGATTCTGGATTTATAGATCAGTGATTTATAATACCTGGCATAGACAGCTTCTATGAATTTCTGAGTTCATTATAGTTCATCTGTGCTGTTGTAAATAAGGTTTGACTGGAATTGGTTAAGCAAATGTTTCCTGTTAAATTTTTAGTGGTTAGTATCTCTGTCATGCCACATTTTTATTAAAGAAAATTGTATTAGTTAGGGTTCTCCAGAGAAACAGAATCAATAGGAGGCATTATATATATACATATATATAATATATTATATCATATACTATATATATAATATATAATATACTATACATTATTATATAGTATATATTATAATATATATTAATTATGCATATTTATATAATACCGCCAATAAGAAGAGAAACAGACTGAGAAACAGCGCTGAAGCGGTCAAGTAGAAGCTTCCCTACAGAAGTCTCCAAACATAAACACCCGGTCAAGGCACAAGCAGTAGGCATAGGAGAGCAGGACACCCTTCTGAGAACTGAGATGAATCAGGGCAAGGAGATAAGAGGGAAGAGTAGTAGTCTTAGTAGGGGGAGAGGACTTGAACACAGGTACTTTACCAGGGCTGCTGCTTTTTCACCCCCGTAGGGAGATAGGGTGGCCAGAGGAGGCTGGTTGGTTAGGCTCTGATAAAATCACAATAGGTTAAGCTCTGGAAAAATCCTTTCTCCCAAGGGCAGGCCTTGTTAAGAACAGAATGCTTTGGTGTTTTGCTTGTTTAATTGAATGTATTGTGGTGACAGTAGCTGATAAAATTATATAGGTTTCAGGGGTAATATCCTATGATACTGTATTGTGTGTTTACCACCCCAAGTCATCTCCTTCTATCACCATTTATCCCTCCTTTACCCTCTTCTACCTCCTGTCACTTTTTTCATCAGCCCCACTATCTTTCTCCACCCTGACACCTGTCAGTCTGTTCTCTAAGTCAGTTTCTATTTCGTTTGTTTATTTTGTCCTGGTGTGTTTTAAAGTGGTTACGGTTTCCCTCTCCCTGCGGGAAACCAGAGGGCATTTTTTCTGATCTTCACTGTGAGGACCTGGTAGAGCTCCTGGTAGTAAAATTCACCAAAGGTAAGGCCCACTAGGACTAGGACTTGGTCCTTCCTGAGTTTATATCTCTCTTCTTCCAACAATTTGTCAATGACCATTCACTTTTCTACTCCAGTGCTGGTTCCCATGGAAATTTCTGGTCTGGTTTCTGCTCCCATAAGCCGTTCTCTGTATCTTCCAGTCTGTCTCTTCAATTTAGGGGACTGCGATTGGCCCTGTGACATCCCTTCTCTGATACATCTATGAGGTTTTATTGATTGTTAAGGTTTTTCAGTTTTTTACTTGTTAGGATAGGGAGGTGATTTCTAAGCTCCTTAGGTGCCAAACCAGGCTCAGAATGTCCCCAACCTGCTTTTTAAACTAAAGCAATAGCATAGAATTTATCTCTTGTGGAAAAGGCTCATCAATCCAAAGTTCCGAAATTTCTTCGGTTTCTTTATAGATTATTTTTCTGTTAAATAATAAATTTAACTTATTAAAAATGTTTAATGTTAACTTTTTATTAAAATTTTCTCATGTACTCAAACACTCATCTTTCTATTTCAATAAGTGAAGGAAAATATGTATGAATACTGTTTCTATTTCTGGAGGGTGGCATTTGCTAAGATTTCTTGCTTTCTTTTTTTCTAAAATGCTAATTTTTAAAAATTATGTGTCTATTACTTTTATAAAACAATAAATGCTTTAAAAACTCCCTTCATAGGTGGTATTTGTGGGCTCATAAGATGAAGGACAAATGTAAATTTCTGCTTTTAGCTGTAAAGAACAATAGAGTTAACTCATAAACGAACTCTTAAAACCATCTTAAGGTTTCTGTTTCCCCGTTCAGTGCCACCTTCTCATCCATAACTTGTCACCAGCAAAGAAAGCTTGCAAGGTCCTTGACTGGAACCCTGAAACTTCTGTAAGGTGGAAACAATTTACATTTATCATCCTTTTCTGTTTCAAAATTACAAGGATTGTAAGTGATACTGTCACTGTGCAGGTATATTTTTATTTCACACATCTAGAAAAAAACAGAAATAATACCACAAATAGCCATGCAGCTTGCACTTATACAGTCTTAGCATTTTGCCTTATTTGTTATGGATCCTGTTTTCTTTAAAAAATTAAATATTATAGATACAACTGCAGGCTCCTAGGAGCCTGTCCCTGATCCCATTTACTATCCTACTTCCCAGAATTCAATTTTACTTGTTGTGCCCCAATTAATTTTTGGTAGAAATCACATCCAGATTGCATCTTAGTGATATTTTTTTGAAACTTCTAGGATACACTGAAATTGTTTGCCCCCTTCCCACTCCTAGTAAAAGGGTTTTGCCTACTTGTCCAGTATGGTTGTGGTTTATGACATATGGCAGTGTCTGTTATGAACTCTGAAAATGCCAGAGAGATTATTAATTCTTGAGTCCAACCTTGGAAAACACCACTGTTGATTTTCATTAAGATTTTCCATTAAAGTATTAATAAAATTCATTCCTATTTTGCAGTTAGCACAAAAGCAATGAATTTCATTTGAGGAAGAATGAGAGCTGGAACCTACTTTCAGGTTTTAATTGTCCTACAGGACTACATCACTTTTAGTTTTGCCTGTAGAAATCTCAGTCATAGGAAAAGAAAAAGAGGGTAGAGCCATCTGTCTTGCTTAATAATATATGACAAATAAAACTGGGCAGAAATGATAGGCTTAAGGCACTGGGCCACAAGTGACCTGAACAAGTGAGAAATTTGTCTTCAGTTTAGAAGGGCACTGTCTCAATCCTAATGAGTTATCAATTACTTTTAAACCAAGGCGGTCTAGGAGATTTAGAGTCATACATAGATGGTAGGACCCAATAATCCATCTGCCTTTCCTGGCTTAGAATCCCAATGGTGCCCATTAAAATTTAAAGTTGAAAGTTCAAGAGAGCACTAAGGAAGATCAAGCTGTCTCTGTGATCTGAAACATCCTTTCACCAAAGTCTGGAGGTGGGCAAGGGAAATACATCACGGGATGTAATAAATGAGTGACTGAGGTAGGCTGAGAGAAAGTCAATGCCCCAGACACCCAAAAATGGAGAAAAAGAACAAGAGACTGACTCTCCCTGTAAAACAGATGAGGAATATCTCAGGAGAAAAGACCCAAGTTCTGAGTTACATGGAACCAGCATGCAGATAAATTAGAGAAGGAAGAACAATGAGGTCTGTAACTTGTATTCATTCATAGGCTGCCTTCTTCTGAGAAGTTCTTGGGCTTTATGGATAACATCTAATTAAACATTATAACACGTCTGGAAGTGAGAAATCAAGTGTGATTTCCCTGTTTTACAGATAGGGAACTGTGTTACTCTGGACCTCCATTCACAGTGTTAGCAGCACATCAGAGGGGGAGCTTTGAATCTGTCTTCCATACCTATTCTCCTATCTTACTGAGAATATCAAGAATTTGAATAGTGTCATAGATATTAAGAACAGTAAGAGAAAGCTGAATGAATCATTATTTCCATTTACTGAATGTTTCTCCTCAAATGGATGGCTTTTCTTTTCATGTGCAAAACATGATAATTTGGAAAATAGTCATGCAATGTATGTGAAGAATTCCCATTTCATAGAATGGACAACCACCACTGTTGTACTTTTCACTTAGTATTTATAACTTCTTTTGTCCACAACTGTTTGCCTGATATTAGTAGGTTTTCAATAAATTCCTGTTAAACCAATGAATCCTGAACCCTCAATTATTTACATTATCCACTTCCCTCCAATTGGCACCAGAACTTCGCTTCCTTTCCTTGAAGTCTGGGGACAGTCTTAGCTTCTCCCAGCTCAAAAACAGACACCTGGCATCTTCACAGAGCTACCACAAGCTCATACAAAGTCTAGGCTATCTGTAAGGTCCCTTGTGACTGCATTTCTTTGATACCTGGTTAGATTACTCACACCCCCACCTCTGGTTCACCGCCATCCTGGACACTAAGTGAGCTCCCCAGTGCCACCGATCCTGGCTGAGTGGCTCATGATCACCATATTTCTCATTCTTCTTAACTTGCTTTCAGAAATCCACTTATATGGCTCATTGGGAATCAGAGAGACTAGCTTGACTGAGTGGCTCTTTATACCCTCTTGCCATCAGACCCACTTGAAGGTCTCCATGTTACATGGAATGGTTTCAATTGACCTCTGGTTGTTGTTTTTACCCCCTTCTTCACCCCCTTCCTCCACAGGCTCTTGTTTCTGCCCTAATTTTACTGTTTCTTCTGACTGACTTCCTACTAAAGAGTCTTTCCATGAAACCTCCATGTTACTAAAGACCCCAGCTGCCACCAGGCACTTCCCCTCCCTCCCCAAAGAGCTCATTTCAGCATGTTCTCCTCTGTTCTTTATATCCACTGGTAGCGTAGTAATCCAGCCTCAACCTGGCCACCAACGCTGACAGCTTCCTTTGGCTCAATAGCCTGGACAGAATGTATAGCAGACAACCACAGAATGTAAAGCAGACACCTTTAACTATGCCTGGGGTGAAGAGAAATAACTGAACAATGCATTATGGTTTCCTTTCTTGCCTGCTTTGATGATCATTTCAAAACAGCCAAAGCTAACTAACATTTTCATTTGGAGGAAAAGAAAATCCCCAAGAACTCAGTAGTCGCAGACTTAATAAAGTATGTTTAACAACATGTAGTTTTTACATATTAAATTAGCATTATTCATAAGGGAAGAAAGCCTACAAAAGTAGTGATGAAAGAAAATTAATATCTTTAAAGAAACTTTTCCAAACATATAAAGTAAAATCATGAGTGTTATTACATTTTTTTATTTTTTTAAATTTTAGAGGTGGCATTATCCCTTTTTAGTAACTAACATTTAGTAATATTATCCCCATTATTTCAACCATAATTGACTGAGTCCCTACTATGTATTGGGAATATCCTTAACACTCTATAAATATCAAATCTGTAAACAAATGAGTGAATGCAAACATCTATAAAGTTTTCCTCTGCAGAGCAAAATTCTTATCTAAATTGTCAAATGGCTACAAGTAATATATTTTTATGTTTCTATACAACTCATCTAAATATTCTTTCTTACTTTAAGTGACCACATCCTTCATAATCATCTATGACATTCCTTTCTTCCTCTTTCATTACTGACCACACTACTGCACGACACTAACGTATGTCTCAAAGGATTTCTTCTGACACCAGAAATTCTTCCGTGAGGTGGGATGGAGAGGGGATATAAGTGTTCCATCAGTGTATTGGGAAGAGAATTCCTTCTTAGACAATTCAGAATCAGGTAATAATCACACGTAATTAGCAAGAGCAGGGACCAGCTTTAAGAGTGCCCCACATGATATAACAGCATCCCTCAAAAAGGAAGAGTTGAATTTTGTGTTGCAGTGTGCAGAAGCATTCAGGAGCAATGCAGGGTTGGACCACCTCTGTAGATGCAGAGAGAGACGGACGAGATGGATTGTCCTCTATATTTGATTTGTTAGAAATCAAACCCAAGAAGATTGTATAGCATTTTAGTACTCATAAGCCTTCCATCGTGTCTGTTTTATAGCCCTCCTTCTCTGACACCATAATGCACAAAGGAGACCTACTGAGATACCTGAGATCATCCATTCCATGTGTGCCTGTGGACAGAACCAATCCAGGTGTCAGTTGCCACTTCTGCAGAGGAGCAATTGTGACTTCAGAATATTAGGCAGCACCAGGTGATGAGAAGAAATAGACTTCAGAGCCAAAAAGACCTGTTGCCAAAGCTTTGTAACTTTTACCTGCAACCACATAATTTTTTTGCACTTCAGTTTCCTTTTATGTAAAATGGGGAAATAATAAGTGCATCTCACAGACTGCTTTGGAGGCTGAATGAAGCAGTGTAAGCTTTTTGTTTGAATCTTGCCAGCTCTGCACTTCTTTGTTTCTGTAAAATGGAGCTAATAAGAGTACCTACCTCATAGGGTTACTATGAGTATTAAATGAGTTCTTATGTGAAAAGTGCATAGGATAATACCAGGCACATAGCAGGTCCCCCTAATAGGATATGTGAAGTCTCCAACACAGGATCTACCACATAGGGGATGTCAATGCCTATTAGCACCATCCTACTCCTCTATTTTATGTGGCATTTTTGAAAACTACATGGTGCTTAGCACATTGCAGACCTTATGGTGAGTCTCCATATTGTGATGTGACCAATGTAGAAGTCCTAGCTTCGTTCTTGGTACCTGCCCCTCCTGAACCAGCCCATCTGGGTTAACATTCATCAACTCTCAAATTAATCAAGCATCTCATTTTGCTTTGAATTAGTAGTTGTGGATTTTGCTATTTAGGGGCTGTCGACAGCAGATTAAACTTTCACATACACACTACAAGGATGGTCACCTCCACAGTGGGACCAGAGTGAATGTTTAAAAATATCTCCCCAAGTTTTGTCAAAATAGCCCAAATTCTTGGTATTAGAGCCATCAGCATTAGGTTAATAAGAAAATACATTAGCTGGAGCAGGCAGAGAGTCAGGGCTCAGACACACATTGGCAACTGAAATGAACATTGAAAACTTAACTCATCTTGACAAATCCAGTTCTTCTCTGTTCTGGTTTCACTTCATGCACTTACTTCTTTGCTGATTCTTCAAAGGTTTTTACAATTCCTTCACCTAGCCATCTTAGAAAGAGTTTGGGAAAAGCAAAAGAAAGGAAGAAAATGGGGCTACTCGACTCATCCCAAATTGTGCCTGGATCTCATCACCAACTTCTAGCTCTTCTGCCTGACCGTCAAGTCTAAATGTCAGAAACTGCTTGGGTCAGACTTAAGCAAATGCAATGTTCGTGGCTGTGTGATACTCAACTTTTGGGTTCTACTTACATTTATTGGGCATTGACCACATTTCAGGCACTGAATATCTTTACTAACATTTGTTGTTGTTGTTGTTTTCATCCTCACAGTAGCGGAGGCCTGCAAGAAGTGAATGACTTTCCCAAGGTGACACAGCTACTGTGTGGAGGTCCTAGATCTGCTTCACTGCAAGGGCCTTGATTTTCCCTTTAAAGTTCCAGGTGTGTGGTGCTGGTCTGTGATTCCCAGCCAGGGTACATGACTAGGTTGCAAGCCAGATCTCCAGCCAGGTCTGTAGCTGGAAGCAGGTGAAAGGCAACCATACATTGATGTTTCTATCCCTTTCTTCCTCTCTCCCTTCCCCTATCTCTGAAAAATAATAAATAAAATCTTTAGAAAAAAATTAAAATAAAATAAAAGTTTCAGGTGTAGCCATTTCTTGGTTGTGGGGAGTAAATCTTGGGGTGGAACTGAGGGATCGAAGAATGTGGAAATGGAAAAATGTTGTGAAAGTTGTAATACACTGTAACATGACCTTTAGCAAAACTTAGTTGAAGTCAGGAGGCATAATTTCTTGACTCTTCAATTCTACTCCATAGTACAAGTGGAGGAAAATAGTGAGGAACTATAGAATTTGTATATAAATATGAGGTCAAGTTAAAATTTCACAAGCAAAGAAAATTGGGAATATGCATGGAATTGGACCATCTTGAGTATGAGAGGCTGAAGGAGAAAGAAGGAAAGGAGGTGGTAGTTAAGAGAAATGCAGAGAATTTTGAGTGAATTGACTAGATTCCCAGGTAGAGTTATCAGTGAGAAACTTCAGTGATGCAGAGAATACAGAGTGTGTTGAGGAGGATGACACGCATCAGAATGTGTTGAGGTCAGAATGTCAGGAGAACTGTCAGTGCAGATATATTGACATTACTGAGAATTGTAAGGAAAGAGGAAAAACAGTCAGAAACTAAAGATGTTGGCCCATATTTCTAGCATATATTTAACTTTATATTTGTCATAGATAGTTCTCAGAACTATATCACATAACATTTTCTTCATGAAAAATAGGAGGCATATAGCTATTTATTTAATCGGGGGATTCAACATTGTTGATTACTTAGGCTTATATGATGATTACAGCAGTTATTCCCATCAAATATTTGTCATTTCTATGTTCCCAAGGTGGACAAAAGGTAGCATTATTTAGACCACCTTTCTAAACCACTTTGGTGGGTAGACCTAACTTCGTAGTTATCTAATAAGAACTAAAAGCTAATACTTACTCATCTATTATAAACTAAAGCTGGCTACTCATCTCATGTAATTTTTGACTTAGGGTTAGTGAATATGATATTTTCTTTTTTATAAATTCCCCTTACCAAGAACCGAGTGACTTTTGTCTCTTTCATCACAATTAAATTACAGATTTAAAGCTATTCACTTTTTTAAAAAATGCAGATTTGTATTTGTATTAAGTTCATAATTATTTTTCATATTTATGCATAAAGACTGGAAGAAGTTAATGAAAATAATAAGAATAAGGGTAAGGATGGTAGGCTATATGTTATATTTTTATTTAACAATTTTCAAATTTTTAAAAATATTTTCAATAGTGGCCATGTGTAATTTTTATAAAAATAAAAAACCAACAACATTTGTTTATAGTCTATAATTAATGTGTAAATAGAATGATAACTTTACTTTCATCTAGATTCATTATGTCTTACAAAGGACACTGCTCAGAATTAAGATATTGTTCAAAGAGGAACAGGAGCCTATTTGCACTTGCTAGATTAATAACTGCTCCTTCAAGGAAACATTGTGTATGTGAAGAGTAGCCAATAAATCTTCTGTCATCTGGTGTACAGGGTCTCATTTGGAAACAAATGTTTTAGAGCAACTCACCATCACAGGCAGATGAACTACCTGAGATATACCTCTCCCAACAAAGATGATGCATTATCTCTCCCAGTTAGGCACTGGCTCAGATCTGCTAACTTCATTAGCACTATATCTGAAGCTGTGTTACCTAGTATTATGGGTGGGTTGAATTGTATCCCGCTAAAAATATATGTTTTTATATTTTAAAAAAACACCTGTGAATTTCACTGTATTGCCTTTGCAGATGCAATCAAATTAACATGAGGTCATTAGCATGAGCCCCATTTCTGGTTCTCCTATAGAAGTCTTCAAATTTCTTGCAGTCCTACTGGTAACCTAGGAGTCTGGGCCCCATAGGCACTCATGGTGAGGAAGCCCTGCAGCCCAATGGCACAGACAGGGCTGTGGATCTTGGACCTCAGGCTTGTGTATGGAGCTTAAATTCTCTCTTGCAGAACCAACCAGATCGAACTTTCTAGAGTGTGGATATAACAAGATTTTATTCAAGATTATTGCAATAAAGATTTTATGTCGAGGAACCAAGATGGCAGAAGGGTAAGTGGAGCTACACCAATCTCCTCCCAGGACCAATCTGGAATTGCAACTGAATTGGAGAGAAGTCATCCGGAATAACCAACAGAGCACCAGCGGAGAGAAGCCTTATTACCATGGACAGAACAGACGAGCCGCTCCATCACAACATGGCTGGCGGACTAGGCTGGAACAGGGAATGATCTGACTTCACCACAGGTGGATCCAGGAAGTAAAGGATGAACCCTAATCCAACATGACTGGTGTCTTTGTTTAAAATTTATTCACTTATTTTATTTTTTTTAAAAAAGATTTTTATTCATTATTTCCAGAGAGAAGGGCAGGCAGGGAGGAAGAAAGGGAGAAGAACATCAATGTATGGTTGCCTTTCACCTGCCTCCAGCTGCAGACCTGACTGGAGACCTGGCTTGCAACCTGGTTATGTGCCCTGGCTGGGAATCGAACTAGCAACCTTGGGGTTCTCAGGCCGGTGCCTACTCACTGAGCCACCAGCCAGTGTCTAAAATTTATTTTTTAATTATAATTGACATACAATATTATATTAGTTTGAGGTGTAGAACATAACAATTAGACACTTATATACCTTACAAAGTGACCACCCAGATAAGTCTAGTACTCATCTACCTTTCCTATTAGAAGAGGAAAGGAAACACCAAGACAGACACAGGAGAGGACAATGCCACGTGACAATGGGGACAGAGATCAAAATCCAGTTGCAAGCCAAAGAACCCCAATGACTGCTGGCAAGCCACCAGCAGCCAGGGAGAGGACAGGGATGAACCTCCCTATAGGTCTCAGAGGCAGCATTGCCCTGCCAATGCCTCATTTCAGACTTCAAGATGCTGTACCTGTGGGACAATTAATGGCTGTTTAAGCCACCCAGTCCCTGGTGCTTTGTTACGGCAATCCTAGGAAATGAATATACCATGAGATTACAATTATTTATTTAGAACCCCTAAAATTTATTTAATAAAAATTATTTTATAGCTCTGCTCAAAACTGGGACGCTAGCAAAAGTATAGAAGGGAAATGAGTTTAAGTAAGCTGGGAATTGGCCATAGGTATGAGCAGTGTTGCCTCAAGCTTCTGTGCAGATTTAAATATTCAAAGTTAAAAAAAAAAAAAAGGTTAATAAAAACTAAAGGCACAAAAGGGCAGTCAACAAAGGGAAAATACTGAACGAAAGGAAACTTACTAAATTAAAATCAGAGTGATGGATAAATCATGTGCCAGGCTACACAGATGGAAAAAATTGAACTCTTAGCAAAAGCAACTAAAATCGTTTGGAGAAACCCCTCAGGGACAAGGTGAGGAAGAGTTTTATCGCGGGTAGCTGTCATGGGGGCAAAAGACTCAGTTACCAGTGGGGCTAAGAAAACAAGTTCAAGTTCAGGTTCTGAGTCTAGCATGATTTCTTTCAGTGGGAGGTTGCAGCCAGGAGCACTGTGCAAAGGAAAATTCCAAGGCTGATTTTAGGGCTGGCAGGAAAGGATGCTGAGGTTGATTATTAATGTCTGATGTGGATATGGTTTGGGGAAATGATGATCACAAAGACACAATATATTTTTGTTAGGAGTTACCTGAGTAGCTAAATGATCACACACTACTGTTGAACAAACATACTTCCTAATTCCTGATAGGATATGGAACCCTCTAATTCTGGGGCTTTTTACAATTTAAATATAGTAAGTAAGAGAAATTGTTAAACATAATTTATTGAGTGGGTAAAGGAAATAAAGAATGTCAAGATAATTCCTTAGGGTTGCCCTAGTATTTGTGTTTATTTAGATTCTGCTTTTATTATTTTTTTAAATGAAGGGTACTAGACTAATGTTAATAATTGTTGGCCTTTGTTGTTTTAATAGTTAAGTTGTTGTTACCTTCCCTTCCCCCAGCCCAGGAACAACCACTTTGAGTGGAAGAACTAAGCTAAATCCTTTCTGATGTAGCTCATCGTGGATATGGGAAGCCAGGTTATTGGGAGTAAAACAAACTTGTGGTTTGTTCACCAACATATACTTGATGGCAGTGTGTCCGCATTTGGATTACAATATTGAGGAAGCCGGAAAATAATTTCTTGGCTTTGCCTTGGAAGTTGAAGCCCCAACATGGAAGATGGGAGTGAGAATGAATTCAAAATGTCAAAGCAGCAGGGATTAAGGAAGAGGTTTACTGATTCCAGTTTAGCCTGAGCAGGCACGAGTCCTGACTGGAAGCTTGTTTGGGCTGAGACCTGGTGGAAACTCTGCGGTTGTGCTCTTGGGATGGGACCCTTCTAACTCCCCTCCACTCCACTGTTCTCCTTTCTGTGGTTCAATCTCAACAGCAACTTTATCAGTGGGGGATCAAAAAGGCTGTTTGGACACCAAACAGACTTAGCTTAAAGGTCAGGTGTTTATAGTAACACATGGAAAAGCTAGTTAGTTACCCAATCAATGTGTAGAGTTTCAACTTCTCCTACTTCAGGAAGGATCTCTCCAGTCCTAACTAGCAATTTTCAGGCAACTCAAAAAGCTCTTGGAGACATTTTCAGAAAGTTTTTGGTAGACAATATTTCTGTTAAAAGGTAAAGACCTTTTTCTAACAGGTTTATCTCTGTGACTTCTGCTTCATTGCTATGTGACTTGGTACTGTGACTTGCTTTGGGCAATGATACATGCATGGACATGACATGTGAGGCACTTTAGTAGGGGCTCTAAGAGTGGTCATTGGCTCTGTCACCTCTCTTTTCCCTCTGCTTTGAGGCTGGCATGCTCCAGAGAGGGGCTTCTGCTTCAGACATTGTTCCCAGATAGAGAGGGCATGGGTAGAGCTGCAGCCAACATGCAGTGTGAGTGAAAAATTAACCTTTGTTGCAGTAAACGGTTCCACTTTTGGGTTTGTTTGTTACTTTAGCACAACCTGGCAAAAACTGACTACAGCGTTACTCCAAAAAGTCATGTGGCAATTACGGTAGTTGTGGACCAACTCCAATAGTAAAAGGCAACTTCAACAATTGAGGTAGAACCAAGGGTTTAGTCATCAACAGATGGAAATTAGGCCCTAAAGTTGGTGCTTCCAAGGATGAATATACTGGGACAGTTATCTGGAGGTTGATCTCAAACTAGGAAAGAAGCCTTTGAGGGAAAAATAATGTTAGACATTATTGATAACACAGTTATGTGCTGCTTAATCCTGGGGAGATGATGAGGTGCATTGTTAGGTGACTTGATCATTATGTGAATATCAGAGTGCACTTACATAAACCTAGATGTATAGCCTACTACATACCTAAACTAAATGGTATAGCCTATTGTTCCTAAGATACAAGATTGTATAGAATGCTGTTATACAAAACAGCCTGAGTTTAAATCAAGCACAAGGAAAAATGATGCAATCAAGAGACACAACAAGCACAAGGTGTATAAGGCTATTGTCAGCATAACATGGCACCCTGTTTTACAGAAAACTATTTGTATAAGTAGAGAGATTACACTCTAAAATAATAAGTGTAGTAAACACATAAACTGGTGACATAGTTGTTTATTATCATTACCAAGTATTATGTACTGTATATAAGTACTGTATTTTTATAAGACTGGCAATGCACTAGGTTCGTTTACACCAGTGTCACCACAAATATGTGAGTAATGTATTACACTATGATGCTAGGACGTTACGATGTCACTGGTGATGGGAAATTTTTAGTTCCAATATAATCTTTTTGGGACCACTGTCATATATGCAGTCTTTCATTGACCAAAACATCCTGATGTGGAATATAATTGTTCTATTAATAATAGATTAACATGGATCTAACTATGAGAGAGAGAGAGAGAGACAGAGAGAGAGAGAGAGAGAGAGAGAGAGAGCGAGAGTGAGAGAGAGAGAGAGAATCTTATTTAAGTGGGTCTCGGGACAATTTAAGATTCCTTGGCCTAGCAATGGCGTATTTTCCAAAGAAACTGCAGTACAAACATCTAATCATCAGATTTGGGTGATGAATGGGGCACTGATTCCACTTAAAGAATAAAGGAATCCATTATTGGAAGGCTATAAATGGGAAAGAGGCCAAGGAAGAAGTGCAATAAGAGGGAAAGATAGGAAGGGAACTGTCACAGCTTTTGGCTGGTAAGAAAGAAGGCAAAGCTCAGTCATAAGGACCAGATAGGAACCCAGTCTCTGAGAGATTGGGAGGCCAAAGTTGGAGAAGCTCTTGGGGTAAACGGGATCAACAGCACAGCGGCAAGGTACAGACTATACTTTTCCCCAGGAAGGTGCTCGGAGCCTGGAGTGGGCCTGAAGCTGTAGGTAGAGTTTAAGTGGTTCTATCTGTGTAGATTACAGTATGGAATTACATCCACTGATGTTATGTGATAAGATAAAGGAGATGGCTAATGACCATCTCCATCTTTTAACAGATGTAATAAATCATATGAGGCTAAAACTCTTTCTCTGTTTCCCTAATTTCAGACGAATTTCCCAAAGCTATGGGAATTTTAAGTATACAATTCAAGATGGATGGTGGACAGAATTGTTTCTGCTTTAGTCTACATACAGATTGCTAGGGCCAAATTATATGGCCTGATATGCCCCTATTGAATGAATAATCAGAGCTTCTTGTAAATATAATATTTTTTTTTTGTATTTCCACATAAATGGGGTTTTACTACTGGGCTTGTTTGTATTGAAATTTAAGTAAACTCTTACACAAGGGATTAATCATGTTCAAAGAAAATGATGTGACAGAGACTGCTATTTGTCCCAATATGTATCCTCCCCTTCATCTCATTGTAATCAAATTTCTAATTCTTAGCTAGGCACATAGCCGCTGAAAACAAAAGATACATTTCTCAGTCTTTCTTAGGTCTTGATATGGTCACATGGCTAAGTTCTGGCCAGTGAAATGTAGGGGGATGGAGGTACACATACTTTTATAAAAGAAGGGGCACTTTCCCCCATTTCCACTTATCCTTCCTCACAATTTGTTGGCTGGACTGTGGACAAGATTGTGAGTCATTTTGAACCATGCAATTAAGGGTAACACTCTAAAGATAGTGAAGAAATGAGATTGAATAGCTGAACCCATAGCCTGGTGATATAAATGACAAATCAATATGTAGCAACTCCCCAGAAGACTGGAGCATGCTGCTTGCTGTAGGAGTTAAAAAGTTAAAACTGACTTTGGAAGAGAAGTATCCCAAGAGAAGACACACAACTGGAGATTCAGTCTTCTCAGTCACTGAAGAGTGGACAGAGGCGGGAGGTTCAAGAGTAGAGAAAGAGCATGCGTTAGAAAGAATACATTTTCTTCTACTGACTTCTTTTGTACTGTGACCCCTCCACTCCTGATCATCATCATGACAGGGCCAGTATTTGCCTTCATAGCACATCTAGACTCTGAGTTTCATGATCAAACTTCCTATTTCTTTACATTGGCAGGAGCCTGAGGTGCTCACCCAAACATTTCCACTTCTTGGTTATAATTGCCCCCATCCACAACAATTACTGACTCAACACATACAGCTGTCTCTTTCCCTCCTCTTCTCCTAGTTTAACTCCTAACCACTCATTACATGCTTATTCTTCCACAAGGGAGTCACACTGTTTAAGCCTAGACTCCAGCTATGTATGTTCTCATAGTAAACTCGACTTCCTCTATCAGAGCACTTACCACACCTCACTGGAAATGGCTTGCCCCTCAAAGGGCTATACATTTCATGCTACATAGACTGGGTCTATCTTGCTCCCCACTGAACTCCCAATACCTCATGCAGTACTTGCACACTTGTGAGCATTAGTTGAATGAGTGACTGGATACATCAGATGGCAGGTTGTGAAGTCGGTGAGGGCTAATCGCCTTGTAGGTTCTACCTGGTATTCACTGTTCTTATGATACATCTTACATTTCGGCTACCTAATGCTTTTCCTGTTCTGCTCTACTCAGGAGTGATGTACTGAAAGCAGGCTTTGAGCCAGTCTTTCCTTCTGCCTTCTTAGGGAAAACTTAACTTGTATCCTGTTCTGATCCCTCAGATGCTTGATTTATACTCCTATGCTAAGGGTTATAAAAGGCAACTTAGGTGCCACTAAGCTAATATGGCAGTTATCAAATTGTTTTTCCATTTCTGAATTTTTAAGGACTAGCTTGATAGTGAAATAATGATAAAAAAATCATAAGATTTAAAGATATATTATTTCTGGTGGCAGTGGTAAGCAGCAATTTCATTTTTTTCCTGCCATTTACCACAAATATAATTGTCAATATTTTCATGATAAGAGGCTGTTTTGATTCTTTTCAAAAGCATTAACAGAAGGATTAAACTAATGCTAGAGTCTTCTTCTGGGCTCTGACAAACTCTCTTCTTGTTGTTGTTGTTTAGCAAGTGAACTGCACCACTTTCAAGCTTGTCTCATAAACTCTCCCTTTAGCCATGACCAGTGTGGCTCAGCTGGTTGGATGTTGTTTGGCAAAGCTAAAGGTCAGGGGTTCGATTCCCAGTTAGGGCACACACGTGGGTTATGGGTTCCATCTCTGGACAGGGTGCTTATGAGAGGCATAGTAGTCTTTTGCATTGATATTTCTCTCTCTCTATCTCTCTCCATTCCCCTCTCTCTAAAAATAAACACATAAAATCTTTTTAAAAACCTCTCTTGCATGCTCCTCCTCCTCACTCTTCCTGTCCTAGCTGTTAGGGATGGTAGAATGGTGACCCCACTTCCCTGTCCCCAGAGTGACCTCAGACACCATATTTTGGGCAGGATGGAGCTGCCATCAATCTGCATCCCTGAATAACACCTGCTCCCATTTCCACCTCTGAAATAATGGGAGAAAAATTTTCTCTGGGTCCTGTGTTTCTATAGATCTTTAGATTAGAGGCATTGCCAGTTCTTATTTTAGACTACTCTAGACTACATTATTTATTTACTTAAATTTAAAAAAAGATTTCATTTATTACTTTTAGAGAGAGGGGAAGGGAGAGAGGAAGAGAGGGTAACAGGCATCAATGTATGGTTGCCTTTCACCTGCCTCCAGCTACGGTCCTGGCTGGAGACCTGGCTTGCATCCTGGTTATGTGCCCTGACTGGGGAATCGAACCAGTGACCTTTGGGTTCGCAGGCCAGTGCCTATCCACTTTGCCACCAGCCAGGGCCTAGACTACGTTTTTTAAAAATTAAACATTTATTTTATTTTATTTCTAAAAATATTTTATTAATTATTTTCAGAGAGAAGGGCAGGGAGGGAGGGAGGAAGGAAGGGAGAGAAACATCAGTGCCTGGTTGCCTTTCACCTGCCTCCAGCTACAGACCTGGCTGGAGACCTGGCTTGCAACCTGGTTATGAGCCCTGGCTGGGGATCAAACAGTGACCTTTGGGTTCGAAGGCTGGTGACTTATCTGCTGTGCCACCAGCCAGGGCTCTAAAAATTAAACTTTTATTTAGAAGTAGCAATACATTCACATGCAGTTGTAAAGATATAATACAGAGAGACTGTTGTATCATTTATTTGGTTTTCCCCAATGGTAATATCATGTAAAAATCACAGTGCATATCACAACCAGGATATTGACATTGGTGCAACTCCTAGTCTTATTCAGATGCCCCAGTTATATGGATGTACATATGTCAGTGATTATGTGTATACTTAGTTCTATGCAATTTTACCACATTTTTGAGTTCATGTGTCCTCCACCAGTCAAGATGCAGAAACATCTATCATCACAAATATTTTTCACGTTGCCTTCATAACCCCATTCACTGTCCTCCTCCCACATTCTAACACCTAGAACCCTTAGATTCTCTACAGTTTAATTACTTCAAGATTGTCACATAAAACACTATCATATAGTACGTAACTTTTTTGGATTGACTTTTTTGACTCAGCATAATTTTCTTGAGATTTGTCCAAGGTATTGTTTGTATGAGAGTTTGGTTCTTCTTAATGCTAAGCAGTATTCCACGGTATGGATGTGTGAGGTCTGTTCTGAAAGTATCAAGCCAATGTCAATATATTTAAAACAGTTTGTGCAGCCAGTACTTTTGGGACAGACCTCATATACCAGTTTGTTTAACTACTCACCTTTGAAGGGCATGTGAGTTCTAGTTTAGGCTACTACAAATAAAGTTGCTATGCACATTCTTGTACAGGTCTTTATGTAAACACATTTTCATTTCTTTAGACTATATGCCCAAGTGCAATTGTTGTATTATATGTTAATTGCATATTTAATTTTGCGAAAAATTGCCACACTCATTTCCAGAATGGCTGTAGCACTTTAAATTTCTATCAGCACTATAGGAATGACCCAGTCTGTTTGAATCATTGTCAGTATTTGGTGATACCACTCTACTGTATATAAAGCATTTTGGTAGGTATGTGTGATATTTCACTATGGTTTTCATTTGCATTTCCCTAATGGCTAATGATGCTAAACATCTTTTCATGTGATTATTTGCCATCTGTATACCCTCTTCAGTCTAATTTCTCACTTTGTGTCTTTGCTCATGTTCTAATTAGATTGTTTGTTTTTTTTATACTGTTGATTTTTTGACAGTTCTTTCTATGTTCTGGGTACTAGCTCTTTGTTGGGTATATAGTTTGAAAATATTTTCTCCCAGGCAGTAGCTTGTCTTCTTAGTTTTTTATATTTATATTTTCACGAAATGCTTCTTAAAATTCTCCTTTAATGGAATGAAAGGCTGACAGATCAGAAGGGAAGATATTTAAGAACTTTCTATTCTAAATCAGCTCATTTTAAGGCACATGACCAAAACAGTATTACTCAGCTTACAGACATTGTGTATTTTACTTAGCCAATTTCATTATGTTACTTCCTCATTTGGAAATTTTGAATGACCTCCCATTATTTGCATGGTAAATGTCTCATCTCTAAACCTAAAGACCGGGTGTTTTACAGTATTCATTAGTCAGATTATTTATTTCACTATCCTCTCAACATGCCATGGGGATTCTGGACATATTATCTTTTGCTATTTTCATTCCCCTTGCCCCTCGCATTCCTTCCTCCTTTCCACTTGCCTATACTGAAGTTGGAAATGAGTTCATTGTCAATGGTAGATGCCGGGTGGGTGGGGAAAGGAAAAAGACTGAAGAGAGATGCTTGTTAGTAGTAGCTCGCTTTGATGATTAAGAAGAGAGACCTCCCCACTTGAACTCAGGAAGTGGCTTTGGGGGTGTAATGGTTACCAGAATTCTAGGAGGAAGCAGGATTGACAATGACTCTGGGGCCAGGGGAGATTGACAGGGAACTCCTTGACAAAAGAAATGAGGGCCTGGCTTTGAGAGAAAACAGTGATAGTGATAGTGATATGCTAAGTTTTTCTCTCAGTTTTTTCACCCTGTACTTCTCTTCCTGAAGGTGGAAGCCTTAGCCCAGAGCTGGCACGGGGAGTCTGCGCTGCCCACAGACCCACGTCTTGCCCCCCTCACCCTGACTCCAGGTCCTGCACTCACTGCTGCTTGGAACAGCTGAGGAACGTGCTAAACTCACCTCTCTTTTTAATTCTAGATGTGGAAAGCATCGCTCTCGCTACTCCCAGGATGGCCTGACTTGACCTCTTGCCAACAAATTTGAAAGGTGTGTACTCTGCCTTATTGGGGTACAGCGATCTGTGGCCTATAAATGCAGAGACATTGGAGCTACAGATTCAAATCACACTGTAAGCCTGAAGTTGCCCACAAGTGACATCCCATCCTGTTGTCAGATGATGCAGGGAATTCTTATTCTGCAGACCTGATCCTGGATTCAAATAATTAGGGCCATGCTAGTACCCATAACTAGAACAATAATAG
Organism: Noctilio leporinus; assembly: GCA_004026585.1. Taxonomy (NCBI): domain Eukaryota; kingdom Metazoa; phylum Chordata; class Mammalia; order Chiroptera; family Noctilionidae; genus Noctilio; species Noctilio leporinus. Next base: position 54,436 of record PVIW01006704.1, on the reverse strand, counting down.
GTTTTATGGTGCTTTTAGACAAAAATGTCTCTCTTCAATTTTTAGCGGCTTATTCTTCTCCCCTGCCCTCACCCTTGTCCACATACCTATTTCTTTAAATGGAAACATAAGTCTGCCATTTAATAAAGTCACAATAAGCGATCCTTCTTGAAAGGGCTCATGATCAGTCCCCATTTAACATTCCAGTCACATGATGGTGGAGGAGAATAAATCAGTTAAACAGCGAGATACAGCACAACTAATTTTCATGTAAAAGGGGGTTGACTGCTTCTTTTTTTTAAGGAAAAAAAAACACATTGTGATTTTTAAAGCTGTTAAAGCCCAAACACCCTTGTCTATCAGTTTATGAATTATTAATTAAAAAAAAAAAAGAAAAGCAACGAGGCTTTCTTTTTCTAAATATCATCTGCTCAGCCACCACGGCCTGAAGAGGCTCACGCTGGTTCCTGATTTACATCGTCCCAGTTGGAAGTTAATGAAGACTGCTGAGCCACCTTTCAACGTGCAGATAAACCTTCATGTATTTAAAAGCCGGGAATCTGTGCTTGTTCCTGGCACATTATTCATCTAAGATCTGAAGTTTCTGACACTGCCTGCGTCGGATAAACTGTCACCCAAATTACAAACTAATTAGTGATTCAAACATTCTCGAGCTGATTGATGACAGAATAATTTACGCTTGTTTCTCAGTTTCCAGCTGGCACAGGGGCCCTAATTAACGCGAGTACATCAGTCATGTTCTGCCAAGGCAGCACGTACAATTAAAAGGCAGTTTAAATGGAATATCACATTAAAAAGGCTGGGGGATGCACATGTGAGGAAACAGCGCTTTAGGAAGAAATGACAACAAAAACCCATAAACCAAAACAGAACTAAAAAAAAAAAAGATTATTTTTTAATGGAGAAATAATTTGTACTCTATGTGGAGTATTAAGGGAAAAAAAACCTGAAGGCAAACAAACAAAAAACCAAGAGGAGGCAGACTGGGCATACTAAATATTTTTGTATTTAAGGTGTCTTATTGAGATGAGTGTTTATTGCTCTTCTCAACGCAAACAGTTCAGATAATAGCCCTTTAAATTAGTTCCTGGGAAAAGGGGGCCTGCTTCTCTCTGCTCTCCAGCAGTGTTTTGGGTGGGCGGGATTTCTTGCAGGTCCCATGCATGGCTCCTGGGTTCATGGACCCAGCCCAGATCTGCATTGTAGGCTGAACTCATGTAGCCTTTTTCCTGATGGCCCTGTCTCTGCTGATCTCCTGTAACACTTCAGTCTATCTCACACCCTTGAAACTTAGGACTGTCTTACATTATCTTTTCTTCTTCTTTTATTTATTTTATTTTATTATTATTTTTTTAATTTATCATTTCCAGAGAGAGAGGAAGAGAGGGCCAGAGATGGAGAGAAACATTAATGTATGGTTGTCTTTCACCTGCCTCCAGTCTTCTTCTTTTAAATAGACTTCATTTTATAATGGTTTTCAGGTCACAGCAAAACTGAACAGGAAGTACAAAATTCCCAGATACTCCCTGCCCTCCAGCACATTCCGCTTCCCCACTACCAACAACCCGCACCTGAGTGATACTTTTGTCACTATCTGTGAACCTACATGGATACAGCACTATCACTCAAAGTCCATAGTTTATATTAGGGTCCACTTTTGGTGTTCTATATTCTATTCTATGGATTTGGACAAACATGGTGATGTGCATATCCATTGTAGTATCATACGGAAGTTTCACTGTCCTAAAATTCTCTTGTGTTTCTCTCTCTCCTTATTCTTGGCAACCACTTGATTTTCTTGGTACTGTCTCTGTAGTCTTCCCTTTTTCAGGACATCGTATAGTTGGCATCATATAGTAGCCTTTTCAGATTATTTCCTTTCTCCTAATAATGTGCGTTTAAAGTTTGTTTCTGTCTTTTTATGGCTTGATAACTCATTTCTTTTTAGCTCTGAATATTTTCCCACTGACTCAATGTATCACAGTTTATTTTATCCATTCACCTACTGAAGGACATCTTGGTTACTTCCAAGTTTTGTTAATTTTGAACGTTTTCAACATATGTGTGCAGGTTTCTGTGTGGACATAAGTTCCCAATGCATTTGCATAAACACCAAGAAGACAGTTACTGAATTATTTATTTTTAACATGTACATACAATACTCTCTCTCTGAGACTATGAGCTACTAGAAGGAGCCCATGTGATATCTCTTTATAACTCTTTGCATTTTCAGCAGAACATATAGTGTTATGCAAAGAATAATAATACCAGATTATATTATAGTTTCTAGTTTATAAGCCTTCCTATAGTTTCTCTTTCTCTTTCTCTTTCTTTTTCTTTGTATTTCTTGATTGCTCTAACAGTCCAAGACCACTACCTGGTGTTTCCTTATCTAATAGTGCCCATAACAACCTGTACGGTAGGTACAATTATTGTTTCTGTTTTTGGTAAGGAAGCAGACTCTGAGCTTAAATAAATTGCCCAAGACCACATAATAAGTGAGAGATCTGGGCCTCTTAAAAACTGTTTCGATTGCTTCTCCTTTGAGGCTGCAGAAGTCCCATAGTACTCCTAAAATTCTGAGGATCCCAGAGCCAGTGAGTGGCCAAACTCAGGTTGGAAACTGGATCTTCAGAGTTCTACTAATCTACTTCCTGTAATGATATTTATATTGAGCAGACAGGGAACATCGGAACATCTATTTGGTTCTTGCCCTGGCTTTGATTGTAGAAAAGACTCTGTACACTTAAATAGAAAGTAGAATTGTATTCTACAAATAATTAGTGAGAACCTATTGTAGGCACAAGACTTGGCTCTGGTGACACTGCTGTGGACAAGCCTAAAGGCCTGCTCTCTGGCCTACTGTCCAGAGGGAGACACACACATTGTGATGCCCTCAGACTCGGGGGGCTTACATCAGCAGCCCTCAATTCTCAGGCTTCAGTGCTGGGCCTCTTTGGTTTTCCGGCTTGAAGATGCCTGATTATAGGACATCTTGGCCTCTATGACTGCATGGGGCAATTCCTGTCACAAATCTGTCTCTCTCTCTCTCTCTCTTCCCCGCTCCCTCCCTCTTCCCTCCCTCCTATTGGTTCTGTTTCTCTGGAGAACTCAGACAAATACAAATATCCACCGCATAACATAAATAGTTAATTAGGACTGTGACAGGAGTTAAGGGAAGAGTGTGATGATTGGGTAAAATGGAGGAAAGTGTTTAAGCTATTATCTGGAGTTGCCTCATGAGGAAGTCGCTTTGCAGCAGAGACCTGACTAGGGATGTGGACTGAGGCAGGAGCATACTCTAGGCTCTGATCCATGGTTTGTCTGGGTTACATCTGTGTCGTGTCTGTGCCATAGGCAATGGAAGGAAGCCACTTGCTATTATGAGGGAAGAGGAGGAGATGCCTAGTCATGAGTTAGCATACAAACTAAGTGGAAGCTGTGACTTTGCAGAACCAGTAAGGCTCTGGGGAACAAGAAGATAAACACCTATTTGAGGCCCACAGATCATTTCCTTTCTCTGAAAGTCCCAAGGCAAGAATGTGTCATGGGAACTGGCTTCTCTAGCAGGGCCCAGCCCTGAATGGACAGGCACTTCAGAGGTCTGAAAGTCATGTGCTGCATTCTGTCTGGTATCCTGCTGTGTGCAGGGAACAGAGAATCCACTGTGATTATACAGGAGAGACTGATTTTTCTATCCTTTTGAGCCTTAAAAAATACATGTCATGTGTCATCTAAAATGCATTCAATATACACAAAAATACAAAAGAGTAATAGACATTTACTTGTCAACCTCTTAAAAGACAGGCGCCATGCTTTTGCCACACTGTGTTCACTCTTTCTCTGCTTTAATAAAATGACCGTGAGATTACAGGAAAGGTATAACACCCCTTCTGCGCCCTTTCCCTCAGGTGATAAATTTTTATCTTGTTTTTTTACCTTAAACGTGTATTTATACTTTTACTATGTAAACATGTCTATCAAAATGTATAATTTTGTGCAGTTAACAACTTCAGGTAAACAGTATGCTACTGTGTATTGCTTTTTGCAATTGCTTTTTAATTCACCATTATGTTTTTTAGGTGCATCCAGGCAGAAGTGATTAATGCATTTTAACTCTAGTATAATTTTACACAAATGAATAGTCCCCAGGTATATTACCTAGTTCCCTACCGATAAAGGCTGCTTCCTCTCTTCCCTGTTACAAACAGGGCTGCAATGAACATCGTTGGACAGTCCCCCTGTGCCCCTGATTATGTTAGGATCCAGTAAGGTGCATTTCTTGAAATGGAATTGCTGGGTATGCATGCTGTCAGCTTAAGAATTTTCAAATTATATATCCAACAGCAAAAATATCTCTGCTTTGCTACATACTTGTCGCTATTTGACATTTTTACATTTTAAAGTTTTGCCACTCTTCTGGATGTGAAATGGTAGCTCATTGTTGCTTTAACTTGCATTTTCTTGATTATTAATAAAGCAGAAACCATTTTCATATGTTTGTCAGACATTTAGATTTTGTCTTTGGTGAATTGCCTGTGCATATTCTTTTCCCATATTCTGACTAGTATGTTGTCTTTTTATTATTGACCTGTGGTTCTGTATCTATTCTGTGCACTAATCCTTTATCAAATCTTGACTACTATAATAACACTGCAATGAACACATGGGTGCATCTATCTTTTTGAATTAGCATTTTGGTTTTCTTTGGAATAAATACCCAGAGTGAATTTTCTGGACCACTTATACCACATATGAAAATAAACTCCAAATAGATTAAAGAGTTACATGTAAGACCTGAAACTGTAAAACTCCTAGAGGAAAACATAAGCAGTCAAGTCTTTGGCATAGCTCTTAGTAATAGTTTTTTTGGTATGTCCCCTCCAGCAAGAAAAATAAAAGAAAAAATAAACAAATGGGACTGCATCAAACAAAAGAGTTCTGGCATAGCAAAAGAAACCATCAACAAAACAAAAAGCCAGCCTACTGAATGAAAGAAGATATTCAGATATGATATATCTGATAAGATATTAATATCCAAAATTGATAAAGAATTCATGCAACTTAACAGCTGAAAAACAATATAATTAAAAAATGGGCAGAGGACCTGAATAAATATTTCTCCATAACAGACATGCAAATGGTCAATAGGCATATGAAAAGGTGGTCAACATCACTAATCACCAGAAAAATGCAAATTAAAACCATAATATCACCTTACACCTGTCACAATGGCTATCATCAATACATCAATAAACAAGTGTTGACGATGTGGAGGAAGAGGGATCGCTCATGCACTGCTGGTGGGATTGTAAATTTATGCAGCCATGATAAAAAATGGGTAATCTTCAAAAAATTAAAAATAGAAACACCTTTAGGCAAATGGATAAAGAAGCTGATTATATAGACATTGTATTACTCAACCACGGAAAAGAATGAAATCTTGCCATTTGTGACAACATGGATGGACCTAGAAGATATGCTAAGTGAAATAGTCAGAAAAAGAAAAATACCATCTGATCTCACCTATCTGTGAAATCTAAAAAATACAATAAGTGAACAAACAAAACAGAAACAAATACACACATATAGAGAGCATATTGATGGTTGCCTAGATGGGAGAGGTTGAGGGGATGGGTGGAGAAGGTGAAAGGGGTTAATAAGTACAAATTGCCAGTTATAAAATAATCATGAGGCTATTAAATACAGCATAGAAAATACAGTAATAACATTGTAATAACTATGTATGGTGTCAGATGGGTACTAGACTTGATGGGTGATTACTTTGTAAGGTATATAAATGTTGAATTGCTGTGTTGTACACCTGAAATTAATATTGCATATCAACTATAATCAAAAGAAAAAGGAAGAATTAGGGTATGAGTGACTAAATTTTTACCAATTTTATGGAACGTGTATTTTCACAAGTAATATTTTTTAAGCCATTTTCCTAGGAGTTTCTATAATTGGTCCTACCATGCTGGCACATCTAAATCTTTCTGGAATTTCTATCTTGGAGTCACATTCAAAGTCAGTAGGCCAACTAAAAAAAGAAATGAGTTTTGTTCCTTGAGAGCAAAAGTCAACAAACAAAATCTATAAAATACAAGATAGTAAATATTTTAAAATATGTGGGCCAAGTGGCACCTACTCAACTCCACTGTTGTGCTATGTAAGAGCAGCCAGAGATAGTATGTGAACAGTGAGTGTGGAGGTGTTCCAATAAAACTGTATCTACAAAAATAGGCTATAGCTTGGAATGTAGAGTCACATACTACTTTTGACTAGTAAACGTACTGCTCAATTAATCTGTTTTTGTTACAGATTTCTACAGTTTGGTTAATCTTTACTTCAAAAACTTGGTATCAAATGTCATTTGGTTCTTGCCAATATTCAAAGTCATCCTGAACAATGAAGAGCCATTTCTACTGAGAATATGAACATTCAAAATAAAGTGAGGTAGGATGCAAAGGAAATAAAATCAAACAGCTAGAAACAGCTGAGCCATGGCATATCATCTTCCAATGGAATAAATTTTGAATATTAAAGGCTGACTAAAAGCTAAAAAATAACCCCAAATCTTAATAAGTTAGTTCAATAAGTTTATTTCTGCTTTTTTCAGCAGTGCAATGCAAGTTGGTTGGATTTAAAGGGAAGTGCCTGCCCCCAATGCAATCATTTAGGGCTCTATTTCTTTTTACCTTTGGTGGCCCTGTCACCTTTTAAATGGTCTTTAGAATTTCCAGCAGACTGTCTGTGTGTGACCAGATAAGGAAAGAAAGGGAATGTGGATGTGTTGCTGAAGGCATGCATTATTGGCAGATCTGGCCAGGCATGATTGCCTTCTGCCCCCATTTCATTTGGCCAGAACTCAGTCACATGGCCACACCTAATTGCAATGGAGGCTGGGAAATGTAGTCTAGTCATAAGATCAGAAGGAGAGGAAATTGTCAAGGTGAAAGTCTAGCCAGTCTCTAATACATCTTTTAATGAGTATAAGACCTTTGAGGAGTAAAAGTTATGGTGTGTTGGTTTTTTCACAAAGTAAACTTTTTTCTATAGTATAGAACTCAAGACTGAGTTCTAAGGGCCAGATGAACATGTAAGCCTGTATTTTGTAATGAAAATAAGTGCTTCATTAGCCTGACTTAGTGCATACCTAATGAACAACAGGAGTATTCCTGCCAGATTTTTACCTCATGCCCTCCTGAATGAGAGTCAACGTTTCTAAATGTTCATCCTGGCCAATTTAATTTTAGGAAAGAATGACATAAGGCAAATCCATAAATGACCAATATTATTATATGAAGCCTGTCAGAACTATGCTGAGGGTAAGGTACATGTGTGGTGGTTTAAGAAAACCACAGATTTGAACCTAGAACATTCATTTTACCCTTCTAAGCTCAGAAAGTTTTTCTCAAAGTTTTGGATTAAATTATGTCTAAATTCCTTTGAACTCTAAAATTCATGGAGAATGGGTGAGAGTTTCATATACATGACTTTGGCTCAGCTGGTATATATTGGGAATTTAGAAAATAAAGTCATCCTTGCAAAAATACTTTTTACAATCATGTGTATGTGTATGTATAATTAAAGAAAGACAAAAGAGGCTCACTGTGCACTAATTCTGATTTTCAGTTACATAAACCAGGGTGGAGATATGATAGAGTACAAGTGTCCATCTCTATGCCTTTTAAAAAATTGAGATATAATTGACATATAACATTATATTAGTTTCAGGAGTATAACATACTGATTTGACAGTTGTATATATCGCAAAATGACCACCATACAGAAGGCCAGTTCACATCAATTATCACACAGTGTTACACATTTTGTGTGCCTGTGTGATGAGAACATTTAAGATCTGATCTCTTAGCAACTTTGAAACATGTAATACAGTATTATTAAACATAGTCACCATGCTGTACATTATATCCACAGGACTTCTTTATTTTGTAACTGGAAGTTTGTGCCTTTTGACCCCCTTCACCCATTTCAACCCCCACTCTGCCCCCAGTTGCCTCTGGCAACTGCCAGTCTGTTCTCTGTATTTATGAGTTTATTCCTGCCCCCCCACCCATAGATTCTACTGATGCCTTTTTATATCTTCCTCTCCTTTGAATATTCAATAAGCCCCAATATCCTTTATGACACTGATTGTTCCTTACCTGTCCTTAAGATAACTATGTACATCCTAGCCTTCTAGATTATACTTTGCTTGAGAGCAATTAAAAGACCTTCCATAGTGACTAGTACAATTGGGTCTGGCAAACTTCTTCTGTGTATGGCCAGGTAGTAAATATTTTGGGCTTTGCAGGCTGTACAATCTCTGTCACAGCTACTCAACTCCGCTGTTGCAGCTCAAAGCCAGACGCAGTACATAAATGACTGAGGGTGGGAGGCTGCATGCCAAAAAAAAAAAAAAAAAAAAAAAAAAAAGGCCCTTTATTTATGGACACTGATATTTGAATTTCATATGATTCTCACGAAACAGTTCTTTTATTTTGATTTATTTTTAACCATTCAAAAATGTAAACCCGTTTTTAGCTCACAGATGATATAAAAACAAGCAGCAGGCTGAATTGGGCCCCAGGGTGATGGTTTCCTGACCCCTGCTGTAAGCTGCACATTCTTCTTAGTGTTTGCTGCTGAATTCAATGAAGTGTGATTTATTTATAAAGTTTTATTTTCAAAAATGGCGTGTAAGATATCTCTCCCTATCTTGTTAGATCTAGGATTTCTTACGAGAGATTACCATTCTAAAGAGAAATAGAAAGGATAATTCTCATAACAATTTTTTCAGAAGAGCAATTACCAGTGACTCTAATAAACTTTTCTCATGAGTATAACAAGAGTGGTGTTGGTATTAACTTTTATTAAGTTGATGGAGTGGAAAAATATTAATGTTATGGTAAAGGAGAAAGAGAGTAAATTTTGGCATCTGAAATAGAATGCTGGTTCTGTTTCTTGCTCAGTAGTTCTTGGGCAAGCTACTTAACTAGTTAGTCTTTGTTTCCTCTTCTGCCATGTTGGTATAATAGTATCCTTCCTGTACAATTGATTTGAGGGGTAGAGCTAATGTGTAGAGCATCTAACATAGTTTCTGGAGCATGATCCATTTTCAATAAATAATTATAACTTAACAGTCTCTCTTCTGCTGCTTCTGAAGAGTGATCAACTTGGGATTCTGGGACTTTGAATCACCTTTGTAATATAAGAACAGATATTGAGAAATCCCTGTGGATATTTAAACCTGGAATGCAATCATGGGAGGACTTCACAACTTTGTTTTCATAACTTGCTGCCATACACCACTTCATCCCAGTAGACTGGGACCTCAGGTAAGCTCAAGAGAAACTCTGTAGCCATAATGGGAAAAATTAATTTGGGAAACAAAAGTAGACGATTTCCTCTGTTACGAACTGACACTTGGTTCTCATCTATTGTCAGTTAGTAAAGAATCTTAAACCCAAGAAACTCATGCTTTTGTGTTCCTAGGGGAGAAAAGGAAATAAAAAAGATGCATGGTTGATATAGGAAAAAAGCACTAAATAAAGAAATCTATAGTGAACGGTAAGCATTGTAAAAATTTTGAAGTTAAAGTATGTCCCATTCACTGGGGGATATAAATCAACTCTTTAAAGTTAACTTACTAAAAGGCAAACGTTCAGTGAACTGTGATACAGCCTCCATGCATTTGGCTCCAATTAGCTTTCAACTTACCTAACGTGCAAACCTAGTACAGGGTGGGGGAGATTCTGAGAGTGAACAGTTGCTTTCATAGCAGGTTGTGGGAAACACCACCGCAGGAGGAGGGTCAACCTACGTGACTCATCTAGATCAAAACACAAACCAGAATAACATGCAGGTTGACTTACAAAAGAAGTCAACTGACACAATGTCCACTATTCACTACAGATTTAAAACATCAGTGGCTAAGAAATTTGATTATGAACCATCTAGTTACAATTACTATTTTTCTGAACCCACTTGAAGTGAATGAAATGTTTGCTGCCTACACTTTCTATGTATGCCCTCGTTTGGACAGGAGGGATATGTACTGCTCTTTCTATAATCACATAGCATACAGGTTTGGTTAGAAGTCAAACCACAATTCATTTCAATTCGACAGGCATTTATTTAGCATCTGTTATGGACTAAATTGTGTCTCCCAGAAGATGTTGAAGTTTTAAAGCCTACTACCAGTAAATGTGGTCTTACTTCAAAATAGTCTTTTACAGATGATTAAGATGAGTTAAGATCATGAGGGTGGGTCCTAATCCAATAGGATTAGTGTACTTGTTCAAAGGGAAAATTTAGACAGCTAGACATGCACAGAGGGAGAAGGCTGGCCGTGTGAACATAAAGGCAGAAATTGGGGTGCTGCCTCTGTATAGAAGCCAAGGGATGCCAAATTTACCAGAAGGTAGGTGGAGCCACTAACAGATCCCTCATCAGTGTTCTCAGAAGGAGCCAACCTTCCCAACACCTTGATCTAGGGCTTCTTTCTTCGAGAACTGTGAGACAGGTTGCTGTTAAGTTGACCCATTTGTGGTACTTTGTCATTGCAGCCCTATCAAATGAATACAGCATCTATGTGATGATATTTACAATATTTCTGGAAGTGTTTTCATTAATCAGAATTTTAAAATGGTGGTGGAACAGATTAGATTAATCGCTGAGTTTTGGTAGCAAGACAAAGGCAAAGAGTTGTGCTTTTTGGTTTGTAATGGGGATGGTGTTTTTAAAGACTATACCTGAATAGCCTACAGAAAAGTGTTGAAGTTAAGGATCCAACTGGTAAGACAGTACACCTTAAAACTTTAAAATTAGGTAAGGGCACAGTAGAAACAAAATCATCGATTGATAAGGTCATGTTCATGAGATGGAAATGGAGGTAGTAGTTGTTTTTGGCTATTGATAAAGAGTAAGAGAATAAATGATTTTCAAAGCAATCATAATGAGGTAGACTTTTCTCCATTATTGCATATCATGTCTATTGGATGTATGATCGAATTGACCTTCACAGGAAAGCAGACTATTGTCATGTTACCTTGTGATTGTGACTTTCTTTTCTTTTCTTGCTTGCTTTTTTTTTTTTTTTTCAGAAGTAGTATTTTAGATACCTGACATATTTTTGAAGATGCTAAACTCTCTGAAATTAGAAATTGAATTAGGTCCCTAGGTAAAGGGCCTTACCAGAAAAAAAGAGGCCAACTTGGTTACCTAGCTGGTATCATGGGGTTTATGGTCACAAAAAAAGTTGACAACCAAAATGGATTTCCATGAGTTCATAGACTAGGATGCCTGGGAGCAGACATTCTACAACAGCCAAAAGGCATAAAGCAGGAGAAGAAATGGGAGGATGACTCTCCTTCTCCTCAGTCTTAGATTATTTATCTTCCTTGTTTATACCCATGATTCCATTGATTGGCAAGTCTAACCTGCTTGAGCTTCTGTATTTCTTTGTTTTGAGATTGCCTTTCAAAGTCTATACTGAAACAATGACAGAGAGGATGCCTACTCAGAAGAAGGGGTAAAGATCACTTGTGATTCTCAAGAGGCTTGTTTGTCCAAGTGTGCAAGATTGAAGAAATGTTTGCCTCTGAAACTCTCTGTGGTAGCCAAGGGGTGTGAAGTGTAACTGATAACAGCACTTGAACTCTGGCTGCCGGCGCACACTGCCAACACGCTCCTGGGAAGAGGGAAGCAAGTTGGAGCTGCTACCGCCAGTTCCTCTACTCCCAGAGCTCCATTCAGTTGCCTTGCAAGTGATTTGGCATTACCAGTGGCCCATCTGGACAGCTCCCCTTCTACTGAGCATGTTTTAGGAATGTGGTCTTTGTGGGACACAAAATGGGAAGTGATGGTTCAAAGGTAAATAAAAAGAGAGACAAGAAATAACTGTGAACAGCCTGATTGGCAAGCAGCATGAGTTTTCTTTCTAAACACATGTGTATTAGGGAATCATCTTAAGAAGGTGAGTTCTTTTGGGGTTACAATTGTCTGCCCCAGGACCTACATGCCCTCACTTTCTTTTCAGCCTTCCTCTATGCTGACTGTTTGCTGCCAGAGGCAATTTTAATAGGTGTATTAAGCCACTTACCTCAAAGCCTTTCCCAAAGGCAGCTGATTATCTCCTCTGCATGTATCTATAGGGCTCGGTCAGCTAGCTGTCCCTCCCTCACCCACCCCACTTTAGTGACATCCTGCACTCTGTTCTATTCATTGGAGTTTTGGTCTGAAAATAAATTCACGAAGAATGATGATATTTGTATACCCACCAAGGGCTCTTACACATGTTTTAAAACATGCTTTCTAAATGATAAAAATGTGCCTTTTTATCATTTGGAAAACCTTTTTACAATTTTTGCACCTTTTTATCCTTTTAAAGCATTTGGAAAGTTCCACACTTAAACAATTGCATTTGCTTGGGATAGATCTAGTAAAGCTCTATCTTTTTCTGTTTTGTTTCACTTAAATTATCTCTCCTTTCAATGGGCCCTGGGGGAAAAAAGTGTATATCAGATGGGCAGGTCCACAAATAATTCTTTAGAAAGGTAATGCAACTCACTTCATTTTACAAAGAGGGGATGTCACATTAAAACCAGGAACTTTTGTCCTTTTGCTAATGTGAAAGACAGAGTGGTACATATAGAAGGGGAAATAAGTGAAGGAATGAGATAATCTAAAGTAGCCAGCTTGATCCACTGCTTAGCTTGATTTAAGCTAACACTTCTCAAGTTGCTTTAAATCAAGTACAATTGACTGTTGAATGACACAGGTTTGAACTGCATGGGTCCACTTATACTTAATACTTGTATTATTTTCTACCCACGATTAGTAGTCCCCAGATGCAGAAGGCTGACTGTACGCATTTTGTATGGGGCACCTGAGCATACGCAAATTTTGGAATCCAAGGGTGATCCTGGAACTAAGACCCTGTGGATACCGAGGAACAACTAAGTTTTGGGGAGTCACAATTTACATGCAGATTTTCAATTACTAGGAGGGCTGGCATGCCAACCCCCACATTGTTCAAGGGTCCACTATGATTCTAAGAGCCTAGTTGAAATTGTGAAGTACATTATAGGAGTAACTTCTATTTCCTTGTATAAGCCAAGGTTATGAGCTGACTACATGGGAACTGCATGACCTTGCAGGAGTCCTTAGGACTTACAAATACAAAAGTGCTTATAAATACAAAAGTGAGTCAACAAAGACCCTTCAAGGTATAAAAAAGACCGTATTCAGGCAAGCTATTTTGAAAATAATTAACCAAATTTAGAAGACTATATGGTTCTGGAGCAGTTGTTTACAAAATAAACAGTGTTTTTCACTTTGTTTTCCCCGGACTAGTGTGTGTTTGTAGATAAAACTGAAGTGCCTGCATATGTGGCTCACTGAGCAAGAAGTCAATGGCTGACGTTGAGGGGCTTTAAGTGTTTATTGCTGAGATGACAGACCAGCACACTTGAAAAAGTGGTATACGAAAGAGACCCCAGTGGCTAGAAGGAGTGGCTGAGCCTGTTGTGCTCAGCCTGAGGCATACCTGATTCATTCACTCTGACCAGGCTCACAGCCCTAAAGGCAATGGTCTGGCAGGATTGTCTGGAGGGAATCCAACTATTTTGGAGATGGCACAAATGATGGAGGAACTACTTTGCAGAGATTCAGATGCTCTTATTTTACTTCTCTCTTCTCACACACACACACATACAGCAATGTATTACATGTATAATAGACACATTAGGAATCATAAAAGTCCTTAAAGGTTAAGACTAACGATTTTCAAATTAATTTTAGCAGCAGCAGAATTACTCCCAAACGGGTTTTTACTCAGAACTCCTAAATATGGAAGATAGAAATGGAGCTCTGGTAGATAGGTCCAAATCATAGCCTGCTTAGCCTTCTCCTTGCCCCTCTCCCACCCCTGAAGCAGCTCCTGGGACTCAAATCCAAAAGAACCTGTCTATCTGGCTTTACAAGAAAATGACTATAAATTATCTGTTGTCAATAAATTTACATTCACATGATTAAACACTTTCATAAATAAATGTGGAGTTTTAATCTTTGTGGAAAGGGGGGAGGGATTTTACCCCTTTCTAGCTCACGCACCATGGAAAAATTTTTGCTCAGCACAAACTTTATTTCATATATCTTTTTGAAGTACATCAAGCCATCAGTTATATAAACAAAGGCTGCAAGTCACATATTTAGCTTCATATCAATTTTTGTATTAATATATTCAAAATTCTAAAATAATTTTCAAGTACAAAATATTTTTTCTGGTGTAGGACAATCAACAAGGACTTTAAATTATGGTTGTATGAGCCCAATCAAAGTGGGCAAGCTGCTTATATTTCTGATTTTTCATTTCCTCATCTATATAAAAAAGGAATAATACCATCTGTGGAAGGCTGAATACTGTCCCCTCCAGATGTCCATGCCATAATTTCAGAGCCTGTGACTGAGTTACCATATAAGGCAAAAGGGACTTTGCAGATGTTACTAAGTTAAGGATCTTGAGATGGAAAGATTCTTTATGGGCTCTGCATGAGAATTACATGTATCCTTAAAGAAGATAGACAGAGAGCATTATTTGACTACAGAGTAGGAGATTGTGATGTGATTCAAGCGATGCAGCCACAAGCCAAGGAATGCCAGGAACCACCAGAAGCTGGCAAAGGCAAAGAGCAGGTTCTCCCCACAAACCTCCAGAAGGAACCCAACTGATGGCATTGATTATTAGCTCAGTAAAACTCATTTTGGACTTCTGGCTTCCACAGCTAAAGGAGGATAAATATCTGTTGTTTTAAGGCATTACATTTCTAATTTATTGCAGCAGTAATAGTAAATAATACAGCTACTATGAATGATTTTTGTGATGACCATAACAGCATCACACATTCACATGTGCAAAATGTCAATGTACATGCTTGTTTTTATCAAATAAGGTCACTGTCATTCTTCCTTCTCCATGAAACATATGCAACTTGAAAAATGAATGTTATGTTTGAAACTTAAATCACTGAGTGCCTATAGACAGGAAGCGTTAACTATTCAATGGCTGTCAAAAGATGACAAGGCAGTAACTAGTACACAAACAAGTGTTTAGATTTCCAGAGGAGAGACTATTATTATGGTTACCTCTTGCATAACCCCAACTGGGGATCTGGCCTGCAACCCAGGCATGTGCCCTGACTGGGAATTGAACAGGCAAACCTTTGGTTCACAGGCCAGCACTCAGTCCACTGAACCACAACAGCCATGGCCCTATACTGGAAAATTTTAAAAATGTGACAGTGTGATGGCAGCCTTGTCAGGAGGAGGAAAAAGTAGATGACTACAGATTCCTTACCAAGTGTCTAAAAACAGTGCTCAGATTTCCACCCATCAACCTGAGGAGATGAAGAGCTGAAATCACATTATACATATATTTTCTGAAGTAAAAACTGTCAACATTACTGTCACTGACAATGTTCTGATTGAGCTGGAAGGAGATTTTTGGCAGTTCACAATCTGTTAGCTCATATTTCCAAAACTCAAGAGAAATGGCCTCAATACTTCAAGATCCAATACCTGGATTGTCAGGGAGAAATCAGGGTTAGAAGTAGAGTCATTAATCTAGTACTTTCAAAGTTCTAGGAGAAAGATACTATGCATGATGTCACCAAATTTGATAGAGATAAAGGAACGAATCTGATGGAGATAAAACATGTACTTAATGTTACAACAGATGTCATCTTTTAGATGTAGCTAATTATTCACTATAGTTTACATAAAGAATTGTTGGTCTTCATTTATTTGTTGTCTATTAAACATGATTCCATGCACTATTCCAGGTGCTATAAATATAACAGCAAAGCAATAAATCCTTACCCTTCAGGAATTTACTTTCATGCTTTGTATATTTGTGTGGAGGTAGGAATAAGAGAAATTGTAGGGATATATAATGCAGAAATAAAAAATAAACAAGATATTTCCAATTATATTAAGTGTTACATGGGCCATAGCACAGACAGTGTTCAGTGGGCTGGTGGTTCTTTGGAATGGATGGTAGAAAAGTCCTCTCTGAAGACGCAGCTTTTGCTCTTTGACAGATGTCATCGAATAAGTGCACTGTGTGTGCTCTAGTGTATATAAGTCCTTAGAGACTGTAGTTGACCTTATCATAGTGAATTAGCCAGTGATGAGCTCCATGGGCCATGAAGCTGAAGCAGGATATTTTATTTGAGGAACTGAGGGCTGCAGCAGTCATTTCTTTGATTTCACTTTTGAGTTTATGCATGTTTTATACATGTATATAGATAATTATTTAATGGCTGTGTTTTAAACATGGACATAGAGAATTCTGTGGCCATGCTTTTCCTTTTTTTAAACTTGTGAAGATTATGTTTTTGTTTTTCATAAAGAATTTAGTGAATAAGTTCTATACCTGTGCATAGGGACCTAAGCTTTTTATATATCTCTACATAATGTGGAAAGCATAAAATGATAAAAACAGGGTACTTGACTTTACAAAGCACAGATACAGGCATTGTCTCATTTAATCCTCCCAAGACAATAAATACCTCACAGTACTCACAGACAACTATTATTATTATTGTCATTTCATAGAGAGGAAAATAAAGCACAGAGAGAACCTCCAGGGGAAAATGCATACAAATCATTTGACTTCAACTTTATGTGTGTGTGGGGGTGGGGTACCACTTGAGTATTTTAGGAGAACGTGTATCACAACATAGTTAGGCTCACCTATAAGAAGCTGTTTGATAAAGACATGAAATACTAAGGCCACACAAAATCAAAATGTTAGAAAACATTGATTCTGATTTGGCAATAGCTTTGTTTTGCAGTATAATAAGGCTTAAGCTCAGGTAGATAATGTTTTCATTTGATAAACTTGAGCAGAAAAGTATTGCTGAAGTTTTTATGGTAAAGTTTGCAATAAAATAATAATGAATAAACAAACTGAGTATTAATACTGTGCAATGTATTAGTTGTTAAATTGTCAGCCTACTAAAACAGTCTATTTTTAAAATGGAAAAATCTCTATCTATCTACCTCCCTACCTATCAAATTATTTTTCTTTCTCTAGAAATTCAAAATGCTTTAGGAACTTTTCCACCAATATTGAGGATGCACATTTAGCCTGAGATTAATCATGTCACATTTGTTAAAAACTCTTCTATCTGTTGCCTCTAAGTAGGCCTGCTGCTTGATATAGGGATGAAGTGTGCAAAGTGAATGTTTATTGCATTTCAGTCTCCTGGGTTAAAATCCCCTGTCACTTGAGCAAGTTTTGTCCTCAAACTTTCAAGGAATTTAATGACCTGGTACTTCCTCTCCCCAGCCCAACTTATCAAAAGGTATTCTCAGGGCCAACTCTGACATTTATTAATCCTAAAGTACAAATGAACATATTTTCAGGACAGATTCTGACATTCATTAATCCTAAGGTACAAAGAACTGATAGCAACTTAAAGTATTTATTCCCCCAATGGACATTTATGTTTTAATAAGGACCAAAAATAAGCTCACACAACAGCATTTCAGATACCATAAAGGGAGGAGAGTAGAAACCTCTGTGAAATTATGGTAGGCAGTTTTATCATCTACCTTATTTCTGAGCAGTTGAAGACTGTCTCCGTGAATTGTAGAAAATTTAACTATCCTGTCTTTTAATGCTGAACAAAATAAAATGTATGTGTGCTGGATTTTCTTCACAGCTTTAGCTTTCTTTACCTCATGACCACACAAGTTCTGACATGCACTGAAGTAATTAAATGCCACAAAGCATCCTCAAATTTTGTTCATGCTCGGCTAAATTGTATCTTTTCCCACACTTCTTAGTAGGTGTAGAGCCAGAGGCAGAAGGAAGATTGCACAAATTAGTCCCATTGAAAATGATGAGCTACGCATCGTCCAATGGGGTGATTTCTGTAGTCACAATCTATGTGGGGCTCTCTCCCCACTGATTTATCTTAGTGAGCTTTGTTTAAACAAACACTGAAGGAAGTCTTAATAAACAATAACAACAGTAGACACAGTGCTAAACATTTTATTACCAACACCTCGTAGAATCTGCACAATGAACCTGTGAAATAGAAGTTGTTATATCCACACCCAGTTTAAAGAGGAGGAAATGAAAGCATGGGGTTAAGACATGACTTGCCTGAGATCAAGTAAATAGGCAGCAGACAGTGGTATTTCAGCACAGGTGTGGCTGACTCCCAAGTCCACTCTTTTGGCCTCTTTATTGGTGCTGAAAAAGTGCACATGGTGGGAAGACATAGTATTTTTGCCAAGCATTCCCAAGTGGGTCCTTCCTCGCTCCCATGTATTGGGATGCCATAAAGGTGGAAGAATCTGAACTAGTGACAGTATCAAGGGGGCAGTGGATCATAAGGATTGGGCTGGAGAGGGGTGAAAATGAACAGAGAACAGTAAGGAAAGAAAGAGGAGGGTGTCTGAAGACTTCAGATATCAATAAGTTATGAATATTTATGGCGAGTAAAAAGAATGGGAAGATTGGAGGTGGTGGTCAGGGGTAGGATGTGTGTAACAGTTATCTCTACTGTAGAACAGTCCTGGTAACAAAAAGATCCAAGGTGCATGTGGTCATGGGTGCTGGCAACTGGACTGAGGGTGAATGTGTGAGGTGAAGATAAAGTTAATTAAAATTGAAAAAGCTAAGTGAGAATTGAGATATTAGGCTGTTTGTTTTTTTAAAGGGCTGTCCATTAGGAATTGAAGACACACTGGGTATAAAGAAGAGATGGGGATGGAGAGGAAGACTATGAACTCAAATTTTACATGGAAAGTGGCTATGCTTTGTAGGTGACTTTGAAAGGAGAGAAAAACTGAAGAAAGAAGTGGGTATTACAGCTGAATAACACAAGATGCAAAGGAACAAAATTTGAAAATGAGGGTGGCAGAGTAAAGTTTGGAAGTAGTGTTTACATATTTGAGTTTATTTATCCCAATTTCTAGGGCATATTAGGTTGCCAACAAATGTTTGTAGAAGTGAATTAAAAGTGAGTAAGGAGGAAGAAACCTCAAGTGACCCACCGAAAAGGAAGAAAGTTCTAATAAAGGGAAGACTGCAATCAGTGGCAGACTAATTTAGAGAACAGATAAAAGGGCAGTCCATTCATGAATAATTTCCTCCTGATTCTGGTTTATTGCCTTTTAAAGCTTTTTAAAACAGAGATTAGAGAGTGCAAAGGTATTCCTTTCATATAAGAACAAATAATGGAAAGAAACAAGTGTTATCAGCATTTCTCCAACTTCAGGCCTAATCTTATTAAAGACACACCAACAACTACCACATAGAGCATCAGCCACTGTTCTGAGCATTTTACATGTTTTAACCCATTTAAAATCTCCCCAGGAATGATTAAAAGCCATTCAGTTCAGGAACCGAAGTAGTAAAGTCAAGGAAAGTACATTTTTCTTACTGAGCGGAGGCCCTTAGCTCTTTCAACCATGACACACAAGATGTTTATAGGTGTAACACACACTTACACTAAAATTTTGATAGTTCAGCAAAATAAATAAAAACTTACTGGCACTACATTTCAAATAGCTTCCTGCAAAGGTCCTTGTATGGATGACGGAGTAAAGGTAGGGATGGGGTGCTCTTTCCAACTACCCTCTGGTTACCTGTATGGCAACCTATTTCACTCTCCCTCCAGAAGTTTGAGATGCTGTGGAAGAAGACTGGTGTGACTATAGAAATGACCTTGAATTTTGTCTAATTCATAACAAGCAGATGAGCTATTTATAAATACTGGTGCTTTAGCACTTACTAGAAACATCACCCCACACAGTTACCTCCCCTCCCCCCAACCGACTGCAACTCATTCACAAGTCTGTCTCAAGGTTGGGGTAGTGTTGAGAACATTTGTCTTAAATTAGCTGTGCAAAGTACTTTCATTTGCATGTAAGTCTTCTGGCCTTTTCTTCCTCAAAAGAATAAGGACAGAGCAGGCCTGTAAAAATACTAACCTAGCCCTGGCTGGTGGCACAGTGGATAGGGCGCTGGCTTGGGAACCCAAAGGTTGCTGGTTCGATTCCCAACCAGGGCACAAAACCAGGTTGCAGGCCAGGTCTCCAGCCGGGTCTGTGGCTGGAGGCAGGTGAAAGGCAACCATACAATGATGTCTCTCTCCCTCTCTGCCTCTCTCTCCCTTCCCCTCTAAAAATAATAAAATCTTAGTACTATCCTTGCACTCTTATAGCATTCAGCTACAGCCCTCTCCTGTTCTCTCTCCATAAAAGTAATTAAAGCTATGGCAGATGCAGTTAATAGGTGGCTGACTTCATGGCAAATGAAGTTCAATTTCCTGTGAAAATAAACTACTTTCTCAACTGCAATCCTGTCACACTCTTAAACCTATCCTGTTTTCAGGGCTCTGTACAGCTTTCTCAGAAATCTCTGCACTGGTCCAGAGGTTTATCAGTCCCTTTCTTAATATCAGGCTCTAATGGTAGGGTTCCAGGGGCCACTGGAGCCGCGGTGTGGAACAGAGGAAGGAAGGGGTATTGGGGGCCTGAAATGTGAGCTTTATTCTTTGCCTCTGTTGGGGGCTGTGTGCACAGAGAATGATGTCCTTTCCAATCAGGACACTGGGCAGGTTGATTCTTCCCTCTCTGTCTTAATCAAACAGTGAATCAAATGGGGATGTTAATGTAAACATGGATCTTCTTATTTCATTTCAGCTCTGAGGTGTCTCTTGGCAACTGCAGGGTCCTGGGGTCCTGATGGACTGAAAAACCAATGTTTATAAACCATTCCCTTCTCTAGATTTGCATAATGGTTCAGAGATTTTATCAGTTCACAAAGTAGACAGCCTTTTTTTTAGCACTTAAAAGGATTTGCATTTAGGAATGAAATTTTTTTCCAGAACCAGTACTAGAAACCAATAAAGTTATTTTTTTCTAATTCTCTTTCTTTCTTTCTTCTTTCCTCTCCCCTTTCCCTTCCTCCCTCCCTCCTTTCTTTCCTCCTTCCTTCCTCCCTTCCTTCCTTCTCTCTTTTCTGTCAGCAGTGGAATACTTTCTTCAAGTGAAATATTATATGAATTGATTGAAACTATTTAATTGAGTGAAACTGAACTGTTTTAATTGAAGTTGACACAAGAAGCCTAGAAACTATCTTCTCAGAAAACCTCTCCTTGCCCCTTCCTAATGGTTCTTGATAATCAACAATTAACCCTATGGCTCACTGGAATGTGGTTTGGTAACCACTCTTTTGGCTGCTTATATAATGTGGACCACAGTCTGATGACAGCAGAGTGGTCTTGGTAGATTTCCCCTGCCCAACCTCCTTGGTAGCCTCTGCAGATCCCTGCGTACCTTTAAATGGGGATACCATGCCCAGTAGGTTTGGGAACAAGATGACTGGGATATCTACCAAAGTCAAGATCTGAGAACGGCTGAAAATATGTCATTCCTTATTTTAAGGAAGTCTGACCTGACAACTCTTAAAGATAATATCCCAAACAAAAGAAATAGATATTTTTGTCCAATGCACATTATTTATTATTTGCCAACTGTGTTTTTTTAATCACTGTACCATAAATGCCTGGGACTGCCCAGTTATTTGGCACAGTTTCACTTTTCAAGAACCATTTTCTTAAAATATATATATATTTTAAATCATGATTAAATTAACAGGGGATCCCCTAAGATTTAAGAAAAGTATATAAAGAAAAAAATCACATAGATTTTCACCATCCAATATATATTAGTGATTATTTCCTTCCACTCTTAGGGGAAGGATTTCTAGAGGTAGAATTTAGGTGAGGTGGCATTGGAAGGAGGCATTTAGGGAACTGTCCTGTGATTCTTCCTGGTGCTTTTAAAATCCAGTCAGGAAGGAGGCGACTTCTTTTAACACACAGGCTGTAATAGCAGTTAACATCCACTAATCCTTTAAGTCAGTTCTTAGGGCCTCACTGTAACTTCAGGCTGTTCCATTCAAATTTGGTATGGAAGCCTTCTTCAGGTGTTCTATTAATAAGTAGACAGCTGTGATAAAGTAATATAATATCTCTTTAGATTATATTTTCTATCATGGTTGCATGAATCTATATATGCTATTACACACATACACTCACTCACACACACACACACACACACACATACAGAGGTTAATCTTTATCTTTGTTTCTTTTCACTAATCTCCATAGAATATGCTTTTGCCATTATTCTTTGTACAATTTTGTCCCCTAATATTTGTTTATATAAATACATTCATTTCCTCCAGTCTCTTCTTTCATGTTTTTTAGTAGCAAAGTGTCAAACTCTGGTTAACTACTGCCCTTTCATGTGCATACGAATCCTACATCTATGCAGCATGAAGGCTAATTTAGTTTTGCAGATGTTCCTTACTTATAGAATCCATCATGGACATTTTCATCTGTATCTTTAGTCCCCAAATTAAACCTTATTTGCTACTCTGGGAATAGATAAATAATGGAAGTGATTTTAAAAATCTTCAAGGTTCTTTAACTCAATATGGACTGGAAAATTTTGGAGAAACAACGATAAGGCAAAAACTCCTATAGATAATATTTGTGGCATTTTAATTGACAGAACATGTAATTTATGTTTATAATACCACTCTATTGGCCATAAAATACTAGATGCTATCATGAGATGAGCTAAAAATGTATGAACAGAATGAAAGTTCACAAGAAAAATACACATGTGAAAACTCATTATTGGGTTGAAAGATAGTTTAATTATGGTGCATTACATTTTATTAAAACCTCTATCTGGGGATATGGATGTGAAATTTCCATCCTAACTCTTCTACTTACATTAGTTGGCTGAGTGAAAAGCATGGGATATAATCTTTTATGTCTTTCTTCCTTAATTAGTAGGTTTATTCTCCTGCTTTGCCAAGGAAGAATTAAAAAATATCACTTGAGTAATAATGTAGGAACTGTAGGATTCTGTCTGGGATGGCCACAGGACCTCTGAAACATTTCTGGGTTTCCATTCAATTCCACCATCACTTACTGATACCTGTGAGGAGTGGTGGTCAGCTGCAGATGGAGGGGAATCAAGATGAACTAAGATCAGACCCTGTTGTCAGAGAACTCACGATTAAACATACAAAAGTTATACAAGTCAAGATGTGACCTGGGCTTAGTCATACAACTACAGCACATCTTCGAATACCATTGTTTCATTCAATGTTGTTTCATGATAACATTGTTTAGATTAAAAAAAAAAAAAAAAAATCAATTCCCAGCTGGGCTACTACTGTCTTGGTGGAGTTTTCATGTCCACCCCCCCTCAAAGTCTGAACGGGTTTTATCTGAGGATGCTGGTTTCCTCCCAAATCCTAAGAAGTGCACACGAGGTGACCTGGTCTGTCTGCCTGCCTGACCTAAGGGAGTGCAGGTGTGTGTGAGAGCACCCTACTGGGGAAGGGCTTCTTGCCCAGGGTGGTTCCTGCCTTGTGCACTGAGCTACCTGGAGATATTTTTACCACCCATGACCCTGAACTGCAGAAATGGGCTGGGAAATCGTCATCTTACTTGTTTTTATTCATCTTTCTTAAAAATTTGTATAAATCCCATTTATTCCAATCTTTTATATTAAAAGTGGCATCTTTAGAGTCTAGTGAGGTTTCTGTGACCAAAAATATGCCATAGGAACTTAACTCTTGTTTATATCAATTAGCTTTGTAATACCTTATTTCACTTGAAGATGCAGTTTCCAGGAACTGACCTATCTGTGACAATAAGTGAGGATTTATTGTATCAAAACGATGAAAATACTTGGGGGTGGGGGTGGATGAAGATGGGGAAAGTATTTTTGGTTTGCCTGAAATTATCGTGTGCCCCTTCCTCTTAAAGGTGGGCAATGATACTGCTTTTGACTTGGGAGGGGAGAGGTTGGGGTAGAAAATAGAAATCTTTAGCTAGGGGTTCTTTTTGTTGGCCTAAGGAGAATTTGTGTTCCTCTTCAGGAAAAAATGATTTTGAAAAGGATAACCAGATTTGGGGCTGGTCCATGTAATGTAGGGCAACCGGGTGAGTCCCTCCCTGCGGGCCAAAAAGGCAAACTCTCCACCCCTTGTCCTGTCAGCAAGAAGCCAGGAGCTGCTTCTGAAGCACAGCCTCACCCTCAGATTCCCCGTACACCAGCTTCCGTTTTTCATAGCGCAACTAATTTGGAAAATCTGACACTCGTCTCAACTGTATTTTCAATATGGGCTGAGATGAGGACCATGCATTTATCTGAATAAAACTGCAACTGCATTTCAAATTCCACCTTGCACGGAGTCTCTTTCAATACGCACCTAAACAAATAAGGGAACTGGGGGATTTTCAGGTCCCTTTTCTTTGGTTTTGTTTTCTTTTCTTTTGATATTCTCTACCAAGGCCTTTTCTTGTTAATTTTGTCAGCTAGTTGCTACTTAAAGCTGACATCCACAGAGATGTGTGTATTTGCAGGTCGGCTTCATCAAACATTCATTGTTCAATACTGTGACAGCTGGTAGCAGCCAACATACTCTTTCCTTGTTTGGTTTTCTGATAAAACCTGTCAAGTACTGGTTGACTATAACTGAATTTGTCACCCTCTCAGCAAGGTTATACCTCTTCTTACTATGAAATAAAAACAATAAAACAATATTTCTAACTTCTCTCTTTCACCCCCCTCCCAATTTGACAAGAAAATAGGTGAAGAGTAGGTTTTAACCAGACTCATACCAAACAAGATTCTTTGTTAATGCAAAATTCTCCCACCGCCAAAAACCTAAGGATCACCCTTGTGAGAGTGCTGGCTCAGGAGCAATGGAAGATGGAGAAAAGGTCCCAGGACAAGAGTACTGAACTTGTGTGCCTTTTGAACTGAGCATCTGAAAACTGTCAATTCAGGCAACAAAGCATTTCAAATAGACACTAGTGCCCTATAGGCCTCCATGGAATTTTTCAGCCTTCTTAACTAGTATATTGGTAAGAAAAGGCAGGTGCCCCAAAGAAAACTGATAAAATCTATCCTATAGGTTGTATGTCTTTTTAAAGAGGAGAATCTATAATGAAGTTGGGATTTAAATTTTACTTTTAGATAAAACAGGAAGATAAAATGTTTCAGTAGGCATGCAAATTCATTTTTAAGCAGCTACTAGATATGAGAGTTCTGTCTATCTTATATGGAAATTGTATCATCTTCAGCCTGTGAGTTAGATTTCTCTAAGCTTCTGTGTCCTTCCTTCCTTCTTTCCCTCCTTACTCCCTCCTTCTTTCCTTCCTTCCTTCCTTCCTTCCTTCTCTTCTTTTTTTTGCATTTTAGGAAATGCAAAAAATTAGCAACTGCCATGCTTATATCAAAGGATTATTATTCATACAAGTGAGTTGATTTGGCAAAGAAAGCTTTAAATTGTAAAAACTGATCAAAATGTTTTTTAATTAACTTATTATTTGTGATTCGTCTACAAAGAAAGTACTAGTCATAGAAGAAGAACTGTTCAGAGGGACTTTCATTTCTAGCATGAAGACCAGACTGAAAGAATGCCGAAGACAAAGCACTAAATCATTATAGAAAATGATATCAAAGCTAATAACAATTACTGTTTTAGTATGGTAACAATATGTGCTGAAAAAAGCCAACTCCAATATCTCAGGACCAGAGCACCATAAAATTTATTACTCGCTAATGTGGTGGGTTGGAGCAGATGGCTGTGCTCCACTAAGCATTCAGAAATGCAGACAGTGGCACCTTCCATGCACATAGCTGCTGTGATTACTGGTGGAGTGTTGAAGACAGTGTGGAGAGAGATACAGAATGTTTATGTGGTTCCTCAATGAAAAAGAGGGACCTCATTTCCAACTCTATTACATCCGTAAGAACATAATTATATGTTTAAACCCAACAGCATGGAAGCTGGGAAATACAGTCCATCATTAGGTGAAGGAGAAAAAGGAAATGTGTTTGATAAACAAATACCCAATCTGTGCAACAGTTACTCATTATTTCTCTTCTTAAGTTGGATAGTTTCTATTGATCTATTTTTAAGTTCGCTGACTCTTTCCTTTGTCTTTTCCATTCTTTCTTAAGCACATTCAGTACATTTTTATTTCAGATTATATTTTTAATTCTAGGGCTTATGTTTTCTCTCTTTTATAGTTTGTTTCTCTGCTTAGATTTTCTTTTCTCTTTCATTTGTTGTGAACGTATTTTTCTTCAAATCCTTGAACAGAGTTATAATAATTGCTGGTCAATTTCAAACCATTGTCTATTAATTCCAACATTTGGAATATATTTAGATTGATTTTTGTTGACAGCATTTTCTCTTGAGAAGATACCATATTTTCCTGGTTCTTCATATATTAGGTAATTTTATATTATATCCTGTATACTGGGAATGATAGATCTGGACACTCTAGTTCTCGTTATTTCTTTGAGAAGTGTCAATATTTTTGTTTTAGTGGACAACTTGTTTTGACTCAAATTGCTGTCTTGCAGAGAGTTCAAATGTGTAAGTCCAGTTCTTTTATTCTTACCTGGGGTTTGTCCTACATAGGCAACTCAGGGGTTTAGCTAAAGATATACAGGGCTTATCCACAGAATTTGGGGTTTTATCTCTAAGGCTTCTCCAGGATACCCCTCATTTGGCAATGACTATGGTTGCCTTGAATTCTGTCTTCTGGCTTCTTAGGCCAGAAAAAAGCCTGCCAGCTTTATATGAAGTTTTAGCTGCCCCACATGGTGATACTTGCACCCTGCTTCAAGGCTAATTAAAAAAAAGTGGGAATCACGCCATCTGCAGGACCCTGCTTTCAATTGTTGACTTCCTTCAGAAGCTGTATAATACTTGTTCACTCTTGAGTGAATTCAGGCAGTTGAATTTTATAGTTTGACCAGAGTTTATGGTTTTATCTGGGAGAGGGGGCTCTTGGGTGTCAGTCTGGGAGGAACTTGGTCACATTCAAGTCAAACTCCATATTCGCTATTCTTACTCACAATGACATATATATTATAGTGAGGGTTTCATGGGTCATTATTTTGTATTTTATCTGATAGACTAAAATTGTCAAACAATGTTTATATAGTCAATTTCTTTCTGCTGCTTTTAAATATCTTCTTTTATTCTGGTTATTCAGTGTTTCATTCCCCCAAAAATGTAATAGAAATGATGAAAATATAAATAATACTGCATAAACTGTTTCATAGGGGTCTTTCTTATAAACTGTGATTTTCCCCATATAAACTATAAGTTTAGAGATTATGTGGAAAAAAACTTGAAAAAATCTGCCTTCCCTCGTAGTAGAGTCTCTTGGTAGATTTAATGGTCATTCTCCAAATTGAAGAATTTTGCTCCTTTCATTTTATTGAAATTGTTTATATGTAAAAGAGTGTGTTTAGCAATCCTTTAAAAGAACAGATTAAGGACATATCATTTTTCAATTTAAAAATTTTCCTAACATTATAGAGAGTTTTAGAAGGCACAGCCTCTTCAATGTTTGGTTTTTATATTCAGACTTTTTAAATGCTAGAAACATTTATGGTTATAATTAAGTTTGGGTAGGCCTTACTTTGTGAATCCCAAAGAATAATACTCATTTGGAGACCACTTTCCTCTACTGAGTCAGCTAACTGCAGTTGGGGATGAGAGGCTCAGAATTTACAGAAAGAGGAATACGTATCAAATTCTATTGTGTTCTTTTATGGGCATCTTTTAAAAAAATTTATAAGCTAGTTTATTTTGAAAGCATGAGAAGCCTTCCCCTTAAACATTTCTAGAGTTATTCCTTAAACACTATCTACTTCAAGTCACTAGGCACTTATTCCTCAATCCACTGCAAATCGTCTTCTTTCTCTTACCTGATCTAAGAACTAATAATGCCACCAGGGCTCCTTAACTACTTAATCCTCATTATTGGCAAATTCCGCATATGTGAATTTGCCTACCTGCTAAAATGTATTTATTTGTAACTCCCAAATCATACTGGTGGCACTGTCATAGTCAATCATGGACATGGACGGATTGATAAAAAATTTGAGGCATTCCACACACATGAGGCCATACAAGGCAATTGTCTGCATTTTTGTTTCAGCTCTTTTCCTGTAAACAAATGTCCTTTTCACAGTCAATTGAGTACCATGCATACCACCCACCCTCCCACATTTTTTTTTTTTTTTTTTTGCACTTGGGCTTCTTGTTAATGATTTTCCTGCTTAAAATGGTCCCAAAGCATAGTTCTAAAGAGGATCTCATGTTCCAAGGGCAAGAAGACTGTGAGGCCCCATAAGAAGAAAATGTGTTCTCTCAGGCATGAGATACAGTGCTGGTATCCCATAAGTTCAGTGCTATGAATCAACAATATATATTAAATAGGGTACTATTAAACATTCATACGCCTAAAACAAGGGTATATATTTATCAGTTGGTAAAAATATTGTGACTAGAAGCTTGAAGGAACCTAATCTTGTATTTCCTCTACAAGCAATGGTTCAGGATTCTTTAACTTAATGTTTTTAGTGATTTAGTAAATTGTAATTATAGAGAATACCCAGAATAAGTTTTACTTCATTTCTTTCTGTTTTGTGGGTATGTATGTCTTCTTTAATTGACCCTTTAAATTTACATGCTCTTTGGTTGGTTTTTACATATGTATGATTTCAAGTACAACATCCCCAACTCTCCGAATACTTGATTTGCAGCTCCCCAAGCTTCAAGTGCCTACAGCTAAGGCCACGCTATGGGACTCTAAGATGTCCCATGGAGAACTCATACCCAACTAAGTACTGACAAATGGCAACTGTTTCCCATCACCGACTTATCCTTTTATTTGTTCTTTATCTTTATGGATGCCACCCAGGTGTCCAAGCTAGAAATTTGAGTATTTTTCAGATTTCCTCTTTTTCCTTAGCACAGAACCAGGTCTGGCCAATATTACTTCTCAAGTTTTCCTTAAATGTAACATATTTTTTCACTCCTATAATGACTGTTGGCAATGGCCGTGTACTTATTAGATCAAAAGTGGTGAAATCATTTTAAATGGTGCCTTAAAATTTATTTAGGAAACTGTACAAATTCATATTAATTATGAACATGAAAGTCACATTAACCAGTCCTTGAGCATTAAACTGCAGGGTCCAGGCCCTTCTTATTGTTACTGTTTTAAATGTAAAACTGAGGTTTGGAATTCTTCATCATCTTTCTTGCATAAACCATATCCAGAATGCAATTCTTTCATTTAAAAGAAAGTTCTTACTTAACTACATTAATAAAGCATGCATTTTGTTTTAGATTCCTGAATTCGTTTAGTGTAGAGGATCAGTTACTATTCCCTTTCCTGATCTAGCTTAATGGTTATAAGTTGTATTCACCTTGTGAAAATTAACTGAGATACGTAATTACGGGTTGTGCATATATGTTTTACTTTAAAATCAAAGAAAATGCAATTTAAAGTAGTTACTGTAAATTTAGAAAAATGGGGAGAATATTGTTGATCAAGGCAGGAATCTGATGATCCAGGATCTGAAGTATTAACTAAAGAAGAGGCAGTATTTGCATGGGCAGAGGAGGAAGAGGAGGGGAAGCCTGGCATGAGGAAGGAGGTAGAGGTGGGAACATGTAAGGAGCACCTGGGAGAAAATTGGGAGGTCAATGGGACCAGCAAAGACAGTAAATGGTGAGGATCACTAGTCAGTGAGTTTGGAAGGAAAGGGAGGGTTCATAGTAAATCAATAACATTGAAAGATAGTTTAACCTAAGGGGGGAAAAATCCCAAGAAAATAGAAAAATGTTTGCTCACTAAGGAGTGAAAGTTTCTTACTTCCTGGATCTCACACACACATACACACAAAAAAGAAGTAATGAAAAAGCATTGTAACAAATGAGCTTACTTCAGTTTGTTGCACATTTTTATTTCCTAAGTATAGTTATACTTAGGAATACTTAGGAATGTCAAGGAATTAGACATTCATGAAATCTGGAGTTTAGACTTATTTATTAATTATTTGCTCAAATGAAGAAATTCTCTTGAATTAAAATGAAAACAAATATAATTTTTATAACTGGCATGTCAAAAATAATTTAAAATCATACTATTGGGAAATCAGAAACAAAATAAAGGCAACAAACACAACTTATTAACTAACATCAACCCTGGAAAATTCATCTGTGAAGTTTTTGTGTTTGTGAAATGGGAAAGGCTTATACTGAAAGTGTTTTTTGCCAACTGACTAAAGCAGCACTTATTTCCATAAATACCATATCATATAATCTGTATGTCTCCAAAGAATTGAAAGCACTCAGAAATGGTTTGCATATTCCATGCTTCTGTCACACGGGACAGGTGGAGACAGTTAATGTGCTATGAATGCGGCACCATTTTGGTATGAAAACTGCCACTTAGTGGAAGTGTATTTATAATAAAAAAGAGCTTTTCCCACATGAAAGCACATCACTAAAGTTCCATTTTCTCCCCAAATGCAGATGCACTGGGGGTCTCATATGTGCTCTCCACAGTTGAATTATTCTATATTGTATTTACTCAAGAAAATCCCAGTTGCTTCCTTCCCTTTCCTTCTTCAGTTCTTGATATAATATTGCCCTCTGGCAACTAACTGGGTCTTAAACTCTGAACTGCTGCCTGACATATTTTGCAGTCATCAAAATATTTGTATCTTCAGAAGGGAAATTCAAGGATTGATAATCAGTCTAAGATTAATGAAGACCAATGAGGTAGCTAATTTCCTCTTGGTAAGTTACCTTTTTTATTAAAAGGTATTTTCTAGATCTCGAATAATTGCATACTTCAAATGATTCCCAAACAGCTATATCTGGCTTTAAGGTTCTTTCCCTTTTCTAGGCACATGAACATTTCTATGCTTGCTGAACATTTTCACAAATGTTGCCTGAACACTTTGTGTTTGCAGAGTGCTACACTAGAATAAACAAAAGTTATGATTTGTGTCTGCAAGCATCTTAAAATCTATTTGGTAGCATTAAAACAAATGAACAACTCTGGCTGGTGTGGCTCATGGATTGAGTGCCTGCCTATGGACCAAAGAGTTGCTGGTTCAGTTCCCAGTCAGGACACATACCTGGATGGCAGGCCAGGTCTCCAGTTAGGGGCATGTGAGAGGCAGCCAAACATTGATGTTTCTTTCTCTCCCTCCCTTTCCCTTTCTCTAAAAATAAATAAATAAAATCTTGAAAAAATAATAAAACAAATGCACAGCAGAATAAAAGTCCAATTCTGAAGCAACAAATAATTTTTGTTGGAGTCCAGAAAATGAACTAATATATAAATATATAGTATTTCAGAAGTTGAATATACAATGAAGAAAAAGGTAGCAGAATAAGGTTGGGGGAGAAAGCGGCAGGAGTGGTGAGATTTTAATAAGGTGATCAGGGATGTTCCATCTGATAAGATGGCACCTGAGCCATGTGTTAGAAATGGAAGAGTACACGATGTGGTTCTCTGTGGGAAGAGCCTTCTAGAGAGAGCAGCTATGGCAAAAACCCTGGGTGAGAAGTATATGCATATATACTATATCCACATATAATGTCTATATTTAAAAAAATTTTAACCAATAGTTTATACATCACTGCATGCTGTATGTTGCTTTAAATAACTTGCAAATATTTACTCATTTAATCATTTACTATAACCCAAGTCTTCTCTTAAAAAAAATTTTTCCCCATCACCATTAAGTCCCCTTGTACTCCCTTTCCTCAGCAACTCTCCACTGTGGTCCATGTTCTTGAGTACTTTTTCCTTTTCATTCAATCCTTTCACCCTTTACCTCCCCCCACCCCAATAGCTGTTAACCTTCTCTTTATCTATAAATTTGTCTCCATTTTGCTTGTTAGTTCAGTTTGTTCATTAGATTCCACATATCATATGGTATTTTTCTTTCTCTGACTGGCTTATTTCACTTAGCATAATGTTCTCCAGGTTGATCCATGCTGTCACAGAGGGTAAATTTTCTTTCCCGTTTTACAGATGAGTAGTATTCCATTGTGTAAATGTCACATAGTTGTTTTATCCACTCATCTACTGAAGGACACTTGGATTGCTTCCATATCTTGGTGATTGTAAATAACACTGTAATGAGCATGGGGTGCTTATTTTTTTTTCAAATTAGTGTTTTGGGTTCCTTCAGATATATTTCCTGAAGTGAGATTGCTGGGTCAAAAGGCAGATCTTCTTTAATTTTTTGAGGTATTTCCTTACTGCTTTCCACAGTGGCTGCACTAGCCTGAACTCCCACCAATAGTCCAAAAGGGTTCTCCTTTCTCCACATCCTCACCAGCACTTGTTGCTTGTTGATCTATTGATGATGGCCATTCTGACAGGTATGAGATGATATCTATAACTCCAGATTGGTCTGGGGAGGAGGTTAGCATAACTTCCACTTACCCCTCTGCCATCTTGGGTCTCTCTCGAGTCTTCTCAATGACAGAACTGCTGATATTTTGAGCCAGAGGGTTATTTTTGTGGGGATTATCCTATATATTGTAGGGTGTAGAGCACTTGAGCTCTACACATGATATACCAACAGTGCCTCCCAAGTTGTAACAGTTGGATATATTTTCAGATGTTGTCAAATATTTTCTAGGGGACAAAACTGTATACCATTGAGAACCATTGATGTAACCTTATGAATAGGTTCTTTTATCATGCTTCATTCATTGATAAAGAAATACATGGAGAGACTAAGTAACCTGGCCAAGATTACACATTTAGGAAGTTGAGTTGTAATTCAATCCAAAGCATAACAATCTTGGAAATACTACTGTTATCTGCTCAGCCCTTTATGATTCCACGTTTTAAGCATAGTTATTGGTACCAGTTCCTTGCCTTTCAGGGCTAAAACCTATGTCTGCCTTCCCATTAGTATTTATAATTCCAGTCCTCAGCCTCTTGGGTTTATATCTAAGTCCATTCCCATATGGACAAGGCTGTATCAACTTTTGCTTACTCTTTTGACTGTTGGCTTTCTAGTCTGGTACCTGGAGATTTACTTCTTTTGAACTTGGTTACAGATTTACAAAAATAAAAATTTTTTTTGATTTTTTAAAAATGTTATTGTCGTTGTATTACATCCATCCCCTTTTTGCTCCCCTCTGTCCCCCTCCCCACCCCAAAAATAAAATTTTTTATACTCCATTTGTCTCTTACCATTCCCTCCTCACCTAATAATGACTCCACTTTCCATGTTTCTTGCTACTTATAGTTTATTCACTGAAGGATATACTAGGTCTGTCCAGAAGGTATCTAGGCATTAAATATGAAAAATAGAGACATTTATTGAAAAAGATACATGATACAAGAAACATTGTACATAGGACAATGACACCACTATCCCCTTCAAAGTAGGCACCTTGGGACCACACACAGTTCTCCGAATTGCCATCAGCTGTCCTGTCATATTTTCCTGAATCTCATCAACAGTCTGAAATTTCTTCCCTTTCAAAAGTGATTTTAGTTTTGAGAAAAGCCAGAAGTAGTCACAGGCACCAAATCTGGGCTGTAGGAGGTTGAGTCACCTGATCGATTTGCTGGTTTGCCAAAAACTCTACCTGAGATGTGATGCATGAGCTGGTATGTTGTCATGATGAAGCTGCCAATCACCACTTGCCCATAGCTTTAGCCTTTTAGGTCATCCTAATAGTTTCTGGGGAGTAATGTTAATGCTTAAAGCAAAATTTGACGCAGATTTGTTGCTCTACTTGCTCCTTTTGAATGCAATAGCCACACAGTTCACATGCTCACTCAATGGCATCTACTGGCCCCACTGACTAGTCAGTGAAGTCACGATTGTTCACACATGTGCATTCCAGTCCACTCTCTTTGGCTGCCAGGTTACCTCAATGTCATGCAAACTGTTCTCATTATGTTAACAATGGCTGGACTATCTCTGGACAGACCACATATTTAATAGTGTTATATGTTAATTCTCTCTTCTTTATAGTATGAGTTATTACATGCCATATATTACTCATTCCTATTCACTACCACATTGCTTAACCTACAGTAAGTACTCAGAAAAGGTTTGTTGATCATATAAATAAACCTTCCCAGTTTTTAATTTAAATAGGAAGATACATTTGGGCTACCTAGTATACATTCAAACAAAAGAGAAAATTTTGATCCATCATGTCTTTCTATTTTCAAAGAGCAACAGAGAGTTCATTCATATTTGAGAAAGCCTTTTCTCATATTGGTTCAATCTGCTTTTATTTTATCTTCTACTATATAAGTGAGTTGTGTTGTTTCAATCAGACTATAAGTTATAGTTACTCTCAAACTACTTGGCTATTTTAATTTGTGGAACATAACACTGAAGAGTTAAAAAATTCCAGTTCCAAATATAAATGTAATTATATAAATTAATGAACTTTGCTGAAAAATATGGCTCCTTTCTGACACATATGCTAATATACATTTAAAAATATACAGTGTACATATATATTATATATAATGTGCTATATATATGATATATATGTGTGCACACACACTAAACACTAAAATCAAAAGATTTTGTTATCTCTAAGTTCTTCCATTTAAAGATATGTTGAAAAGTTCTTAGGCTCCTGGTATCTATCACAAGTGAACAATCAAATTAGTTCTGATTTGAACACTGTCACTTGGATTACGTTTATCTATTGTAAGGTAGTGCCAAGTTAGCAGGCCTCAGAGATGAATCACAGCACTGACTGTCAACTTGACAGCCCTGAAGATGAGGAGCATTATTTTATCCCTTTCTTTCCAGCAGAATGTGTCAAGATTTCTGAGTGGCTACATCTTTCAAAATTTCCTCTTCCTTGAATCAGTGGTAGCGTCCAGCATCTGGTTCATACCTGATCCCCCTGGATCCCAAATACCCTTGTGATTCTTCATTAGCTTTACAGTGGATTAGCTTTAATGAGGATTTTTTTTTCATCACAAGGACTGCTTCAAGCTATATAGAAAAGAAATAAATACATTGCATGGTACCACATACATGATATGTAGCTTTTTCTATAGCATTTCATGGCATGGAGTAAAGGAAAGAAGGCTCAGCTTAGGGAGCAGGAATCCCAGGTCACAGCCACTGGATCAAAGCACAGCTGACCCTGGACAAGTCATCCACACCCTTTGGGCCTGAATATCCTCATCTCTAAAATTTAAAATTTGTTATAAATAATATCTTTGATCCATTGAGATCAAGGATTTAAAGAAACACAACAAATTCAGTGCCTGTTACTATTAATTAGGTTACATTGCATCTAAAAATAACTGATAAGATATAATTCTTTAAAAACAATTAACTAAAAGAAACTGAATAAAAAAGAAACTCCAAATGAAGAATATTAGAAATAAAGACATCCCTCTGCTAGATAGGCAATTCAAATTAAAATGTTATTTTATATTATTTAGAAAGAAGCATTATATGTGAATTAATTTCCAGAAAACAGAAATGGTAAAAACTGACTCCAAATGAGGTAAAAATCCAAAACATACCAAATACTATATAAGAAATCAAAAGCATGTCAAAGATCTACTTCTATCAGTGTTACTGAACTGAGATAAAAATTCTATACAATTTTTAAAAAACAGATGTGAATTCAGATTATCCTGAAATGTGTGTGTGTACACCAAATTATCTTAATTTATTTCAGACTAATACCTAAGGCTGATAGCAAATGTGAAAGATGTAGCATTAAAAGGGGAAAAAAGACACAAGTTTCACAAATGTTTAAAAATAAAAACCATAAATTATTAACAGACAAACCTAAGACTAAAGTTAGGAGTAACATAGCATAAGCAACTTATGGTTAATTCTAAAAGTGAAAGGAGAGATTGATGCAAAAAGCTGCACTAATTCATCATATTACCAAGGTCCAAAGAAAAAAAATGTTATTAATAAATACTACAATAGCATTTGATAAAACTGATATCCACTCTGAATAAAAACAGAAAAGAATATCTCTCATACCAACAGTTTACATTATACTGAATAATAAAACTTCCAAATGTTCAATTATAATAAGCAAATATGTATGATTTACTATTGATCTGGAAGATTCACTCTATTTCAGAAGGGGAAAATATGCTAATACTTATAAATATCCTTAATTGTTGATTGAATATTATTTTATTTTTATAATAAAATATAAATAATCAGTTTAAATTATTAGAACTAATAAGAGTTGGTTAAAAATAAATATTAAGAGTCAATTGGTTTCCAATGTTTCAAAAAGTCAGTTGGAAAATGTGAAAAAAAATTGTTTCATTTACATCAACATATAAGTAAATCTATTCTTCAGTATATGGCCATATATATGGCAATATATGGCACAGGCTATAAGAGAAACTATAAAAGATGAACTGAATGAATAGAAATATATATCATGCTATTCAGTGGGAATACTTAATGTAAAGATATAGATTCTTTCCAAGGAAACCTCCAGAATAATATTTTTAAAAGTTAGTAAAATGATTGTAATGTTCATTTGGAAGACTATTTAGGAACAGATGAAATTTGTAAGAAAGGTGAGTACTTAAAGAAGACTTACTTTTGATTAAAAAATCAGTGTAATGTTGAATTGACCTCAAGTAGGAGAAAGAAAAGAAAAGGGAGAGAATTCAAATTCCATAAACAAACCCAAGAAGTTATAAAATTTTGAGTCATATTATCATGGTATTTGCAACTGGTGGACAAAAGGATTATTCACCATATGTTATTGGGACAACTGGTTGGGTCTGTCCAGAAAAAGTCCGGCCATTGTTAAGATAAGGAGAATGCTTGTGCAACATCAATGTAACCTAGTAGCCAAGGAGAGTGGACTGAATGTGCATGTGTGAACAATGATAACTTCACTGTTCTAGTCAGTGGGGATGGTAGACCCTCTTGAGTGAGCATGTGCACTGTGTGGCTGTTACATTCAAAAGGACTGAGCAAGTAGAGCAATGGATATGCATCAAATTTTGTGTTAAACTTGACCATTCTTCCATGGAAACTACTGAGATGATTCAGAAGGCCGTGCAGCTATGGGCAAGTGGTGACTGGCAGCTTCATTGCGATAACATACCAGCTTATGCATCACATCTCAGGCAGAGTTTTTGGCAAAACAGCGAATCAATCAGGTGACTCAATCCCCTACAGCCCAGATTTGGTGCCCTGCAATTTCTGGCTTTTCCCAAAACTAAAATCACCTTTGAAGGGGAAGAGATTTCAGACCATCAATGAGATTCAGGAAAATATGACAGGGCAGCTGATGGCAATTCAGAGAGCTGTGTTAAGTCCCAAAGTGCCTACTTTGAAGGGGACTGGGGCATCATTGTCTTACGTACAATGTTTCTTGTAGCTTGTATCCTTTTCAATAAATGTCTCTATTTTTCATAGTATATGGCTCAATACCTTCAGGGCAGACCTTGTGTACATAAGTAATAAAACTATTAAAGCATATGCAAACTTAGGTAAACATTACATAACCTTGGGGAAAGGAAGTCTTTTCTAATTAGAATCCCAATACCAGATATCACAAAGAAAAGTATTTCTGGGTTTTGCAAATATGTAGGTATATATATTTTTTGTTTTATATAACAAATTAAAACCAAGTTCTTGTATGCCTAAAATGCCATAAACATAATTTGTAAGTGAAAGATAATTAGAAAAAAGCTTGCAAGTCATATATAACTTTTAATAATTTAAATAGATTAAAAAAGAATTTATTAACTATGACAGGAAACCTACAAAAACATGAAAAAATATTAAAGTATCCAATATCATTCTAAATATAGATATCATAAGTGAAAACAAGCTACCGCATTATAACTATCAAAAAGAACGAGAATGATTTTAAAAGTTACAGTATTTTATGGTGGAGAACACTGAAATTTTACATACATTTTGATTCTATTGGAAGAGTAAATTGGTAAAAATTTTCAGAGTTATTTGGCTATATTTAATTATGCTATGATCAAAACATTTCTTTACAAGTAACATATTTCGGCAAAAATGGAGTGGTACAACTATAGAATTGAGACTTGTTTTTGTCACAGTACAGTCTGTAATACTAGAGAACTGGACACGGACTAACTACCCCCAAATTGGAAATTGGCTAAATAAATTGTGAAAGCACCACAGACAGAAAGATCCACAGACGACATTAAAAATGACATGAGTACAAGACTATGGGAAGTATTTAAAATCTGTCATTAATGAAAAAAACAGATTCCAAAAGAATGAGTACATTATTATCCAGATATTTCTGGAACAATACAATGTAAAATATTAAAGTATACCTGTGTGTATAGCTTTCAATTTTATATAGAATATAAGTATTACTTTTGGATTAAAAATTTAAAAAGCCATGGGTTACATAAAAATAAGAGAAAATTGGGTGGTTGAGAGAGACATACTGGTCTAAAATGTTTGGGCACCACCCACGAAGGGAACAATTTCAATTCACTGATCTCATGTCACAAGAATCCACAATCAAGTTCAATTCCAGCTACACCTTCTTATCAGTGGGTGACCTTGGGCAAATCATTTAACATTTCTTCACTTCAATTTCCCATTGTTAGTTGGAGATTGTGGTGTGCCTGACCATGGAATCAGATATATACAAAGCAATGTTCAAATAATATTGACATGGGATGAGTCCAAAAGGTGCAAGGTAAGATGAAAGACAGGTCTAAGAAATCATACTTATAGAAATATTGGAAATGTGAAACATTTTTCTAACTTATTTTGAATTCCAGAAGAAAAAAAATGTTTAAGTCCAAATAATGCCTTAAAGGCTACAACTAAAAATGTATATTGAAGATTCTAAAAAGTTAAAATATGCCTATGAATAAGAAAAAGGAGATCCCTTTAGCATGGAGACTCACTTCTCCATGTTGGATGGGAAGTTTAGTCAACCAGTTAACTTAATCTTGGGCAGAGATAGGCTATAAGATATGGGAAAAGTGGAAATGACAAATTTCATGTTACAGACATTATTACTACCTGTTGTTTAAAAAATATCAGAGGAAAGAAAGCATCAGGGATTGAAAGTACCTGATGTTATTGAATCCAGATAATACATCAATAAGGATTTTTTCCTAAGATTTGCAGTCATAATGATCAGACAGATGCAAATGAATCAGACAGAGAACATTCCCTACTATTCCCTTTAACTGGAAGAAGGATGCTGAAGGGAGGGCATCAGACAGCTGCTTAGTGGAGTCCATTAGTGAGGCTTAACTTGCGTCTACTATACCAGCTACAATTTTAGCAGAAACTGAAATCTAGGTGGCTTGGCCCCCAGCATTGGCATAAGGAAAAAATTATCCCAGGGGAAGGGAGAGAGGCAGAGAGGGAGAGAGACATCAATGTATGGTTGCCTTTCACCTGCCTCCAGCTACAGACCTGGCTGGAGACCTGGCTTGCAACCTAACAGATATTTTCTTAAAAGCCTGACAAAATGCTGTGGCTCTTTCCTCTTATTCTTCAACTCAAACTGTATCAGATATCAGATTAATTATGTCAAAAGACAACAATAACCAGTCCTCAGAAGCTCATTTTGCTGGTTAATCTGGAAATGCTTACAATAAATCTGATAAATTTTATATCAATTTGATTGATGGCCTGCTACAATAGTTGAAAATTCTTATTTGACTCTATACAGGCCAATGATCAAATAGTTTTATTCTTTTAACAGATTTTATACTAAGATGTCCATCTAAATGCTTTCATTATTATTATTATTATTTTAAGATTTTATTTCATTATTTTTAGAAGGAGGGGGAGGGAGAGAGGCAGAGAGGGAAACAGACATCAATGTATGGTTGCTTTTCACCTGCCTCCAGCCACAGACCTGACTGGAGACCTGGTTTGCAATCTTGTTATGTGCCCTGGCTGGGGAATCGAACCTATGACCTTTGGGTTCGCAGGCCAGCACCTTATCCACTGTGCTACCAGCCAGGGCTTTCATTATT
This sequence comes from Noctilio leporinus, assembly GCA_004026585.1. Taxonomy (NCBI): domain Eukaryota; kingdom Metazoa; phylum Chordata; class Mammalia; order Chiroptera; family Noctilionidae; genus Noctilio; species Noctilio leporinus. Next base: position 14,477 of record PVIW01006704.1, on the reverse strand, counting down.
ATTATTCCTATCTTCTACACAACTAGGTCTGCATCATAGCATATCCAGCCTCTCATTTTTAAGATGACTGCCTCTGTGTGTATGTGTGTTCTTTTTTTGCATATAGAGTTTGTACTAAGGATTATTGACTTCCCAAGGTATCCATTTTTGATAACAACACTAAGAACCATGTCCAAAATTTCTCATTTATTCAATAAATCTTTATGGAATCTTTCTTATTCATTCACTCAACAAATACTTACTGTATACAACTAATATTACTGAGTATAGTAGACTCTGGGCTAGGCCCTAGAAATTTGGCAGTAAATAGGATACTCAATACAGTTGTACTTGTTTTTTCTCTCATCCTTGAGTATACAGTCTTTTTCAGGGGCTTTGCTTTTTTCTAGATAATGCAATAGCTACTTTCCTCACTTCATTCAGTTTCTACGCAAACGTCATCTCTTTAAAGATGCCTACTCACCATCTGTGTTTATCCTCTTACATTGCTTTAATTTTTATTCACTGTTCTTGTTATTGAAATTCTATGACATATTTTTCTGTGTTCCCCTATTATACTGTAAATTCAAGGATACACACTCTATATGGTTCACACTAGGCCTAGAATAGTGCTTGAAAAATAGTAAGAGATCAAAATTCTTGTAGGATGAACAAATTAATGAAACTGAAATCTCAAACTTTGAATAAAGTAAGTTACCTTTATTTATGAACTCACATTTTAATGACTAGAGAAGGGCAAGTCAACAATTCCTAGTGGAAGATGTGCTAAAGAATGTCTAATTTGGAAGAGTAGTTCAAGACAGTTTCTCTGGAGAGTTGAGGTTTGAATTCTTTACTGATGAGTGAGCATTCCAGAGAGAGAGAGCATTGAAGGTCAAATCCCTTAGGGCTGGGAAGGAGACTAGTATTATTTGAAGGGCTAACAGTAGAACAAGAGAGGGGAGAAGAAGTATGGAATGCAACTAAAGAGATAGGTGGGGGTCAGATTGTGTCAAGTCTTCTGAGCCAATTTAAAAAGTTTAAATTATACTTTGGGGGTATCAATTACAAGAGTTCACTCTGCTTAAAGATTAAATTATGAGGAGGGGACACGGAAAAATCAGTTATTACCGTAAAACAGGTGGTGGCCTGATCAGAGTGATTGCCATGGAAATGGAGGGAAGCAGACCACCAAGGAATGTAATTTTGAAGTGGAGCCATCGGGACTTGCTGGGAGACTCAAGATGAGGACCTGAAGATTAAAATCAACAGAGGCCTCCATGACCATTCTCCAGTTTTTAGCTTGAAAATGTCGCAGAAGGTGGTGCCATTTACTGTTGGGTAAATTGTTTGGTAATTATACTGGCTCATAATGTTCATATTTCATTTTGGGATTATTTTTGCCTTTGACAGTTTAGAACTTACATCTGTTTTCATCATCATAGCTAACCCACCTAAGTCAGATGTTGATTGAAGAATGTTGCTTTTCTTACTTCTGAGGCTTCAGTTTGGATTAAAAAGAATGCCAGATGTGAAAATGAAAACAGAAGATAAGTTTTGTTAATTTTTATTTGTCATGGCATAATGCTTGATAGATAAAGTCAAAACTAATGATCAGTGATATTTGGAGTGGTAGATTGGCTTTAATTTCTCACCTTCTCTCAGTCAAACTATTAATGGTCTAGTTTTAGTTCATATTCTCCTCTGAAAATTGGTCAATTTAGAGAGAATTCTATTGTAATCAATAAAAGAGCTACATAATTTTAATTAAAATAATTATTTAAACAGGGCCCTCAAACCCTAAGGATGTTGGTTTCATAATTGTTAAATGAAAAAATAGCTTTTCACAATTACTTGAGTTTTAAGGATCTCTTTTGTTCTAGGATAAACAGGATTGTCTGTAATTGTTTGTGGCTTTTAATCAGTTTGTATAATAACTGCTATAGTAGAGAGAGTGCTTTCTGTTGCCCTCTTTATCTAAAACTAATATTATAATAAACCTCTCTTGAGACTATGTCTTGAGATTTACGTACAAAGGATAATTTTATTTTTCCCTGTGATTGGCAATATTTATTTTTTCCCTAAAAGTATTGCTCAATAACAGGAGGCTGTTTTAATGACAATTTAATGATAGACCCTCCAATGACAGTTTATATTGTCAAATTATTCATTTTAACATTACCCATATCCCTTAGCTCATTTGCCATGAGCACTTAGTTATTCTTTTGGGTAGTATGTGTGAATTTTTCATGCTTTCTCTCATCTCTCTGTAAGGAAATCTTGGAGGCTAATTAGTTCATCAATCATAATTTTATTTTTGGGAGCAGTAATTCAATTCTACTCTTCTGGTAAAGGAAGTATTTAATCATTTCTTTCTTTTGAAGTAAATTCACATATGATGCCTTTGTGGCTAGATCAAATGCCATGGTATTTCCTAACTAAAAGGGCATTTCTACTGAGGCAATTGAGTTGAAGCTTAAGATAAATTGATTGTTTCAGAAACAACTTTGATAAGTTATCTTTCTGGCAAGAAGATGTCATCTGAATGATTCCATCATTTTAAAAAATAAGCATACATTTACTACAATATGACAAGTGTAAATAGGTGATCTTAGGCTATGTCTGAAAATCTGGTAATAGAGACTTTTGCTAAAATGAAAATGATTATACCTGGAACTGACAGTTGAACTGCCCAGTGGTAGGTTGACATGAGGGGAGCAATTGACTCCTTCCTGTGTTGCAATAGATTGTAGCTGATTTTTTTTTTTTTAATCAAAAGTTAAGAGCTAGACTAGGCTATCCATTTATAATGTAAGCTCCTTCTAAATATTTCCTTTAGCCTTATAAATTTTATAATTTATAATGTTAAAGTATAAAGTAGTAATTTTTATAGTATAATCATGTTCCTAGTTATATTAATGAAAAGGCCAAAGTATAACTATAAATCCAATCTGTGTCCTTGCATTTCAGATAACCATGCTAATCACATAATAAGTCAATTGGTTAAGAATAAATTCAGACAAAATGCCATGACAAGATACAGGAAAAGTAGAAATAAAGCAGCGATGAAGGTGTTTGTAAAGCTAAGAAATGTAAAATGTGGGTACTATTCAACCACTCCCAAGAAATTCAGGCAACCTTTCCGACTATGGGTTCATGACTGAAATATCAGACTACTGTGTAGTTGAACCCTAAGCAAGAATCTGTTGCTGACCCTGTTCTCATTTCCTTTCTTGACTTACACATTCATTGTCCATTCTTACTCTGCCTCACTCACTTGTGTTTCTTCCACTCCCATCTTTGAGATTAAAAATTTAGAATCCACTTTTCATAAAGAAAAGCTGAGTAGCTTGGGTTCAAATGAACCCACTGGTAGAGCAGGGAAGTAAAGCAAGCAGAACTGAAGGCGTGTTTCTGTTGAACGATTAAGTCACTCCCAGAAGTTGCAGCCTCAATTGTCAATAAGGTTGAAACATTTAAGCTCTTAATTATCCTACTCCTGTAGATGCATCACACTTTCTCTAGGAATGTAAGAGAAAGGTTCTTAAATTGATTAATGAATGCAAAAAGTGGTGTAGCCAATTGCAGTAAAATAGAAAAGGGCAGGTGAGTTGGACATATTTTTGTCTCCAAAAGGAAAGCATTCTTAAAGGTTAGGTTTAAAATTCTGCACTGCTGGGCACTGAGATGTTTGTGGGACAAGAAAAATTTTTATTTCCAATGCTGGTGCTTACTTTATAGTTGGAGATGGTTGAGGAGCAGAGTGAGAATCAATTTTACTGTCTCAATTCAGAGTTAATTTAGTGCGTTGCCGTCAAACTGAAAGAGCTGAACTAAAACCACCAGTAGCAGCAGCATCTTTTACAGCTGTCACTTAAATGGTGTGAGACCTATATGAATGTATGGGAAGAAATTAAGATGAGGGTTCAGGGCTGTTTAATCCAGGTTGACTATCTGATAGATTAATATCCTCAAAGTAAAATATAATGTGCTCTTTATAAAATGTCCTTCAAACACAATACCACAAAGCTAGAGAAAGAAAGTTTTTTCTTAAGAGAGAAGATACATTTGGATAAAATTGGGAATATCTTTTTTGAGAACTTAGAATAATTCATTTTTGCTGATAAGAAAGTTAACATTTTTTTATAGGCAACATTTGCCAAAGTTGATTCTAATCCACTATTCTTATTGTTTTAGTGTAAAAATAATTCTTAATTAGGATTTTCACTATTTAAGCAAAATTTACAAGTCTAATCAAATACTTCTTGTTAAATTTGCTAAGGTACCATTATTTTGAATCAGTAACTTAGTGGAGTCACTAATGCATGAACTCAATCTTTGTAGATTTTAGCTATTCCTTGTTTACACCAAAACATAAAATTTTGAGCATGTTATACAAATAATAATTATTACCAATTTATATGACATTAAATAGAGGAAATTTACAAAATAAATAAGAAACATTTATTTTGAAATGTGTACTTTATTCAGTCATTTTGATCAGGTTGTGATTTCTTTGTGAACTCAGGTTAGTCATGACACGAACATCAATTGTTTTGTTCTTGGCAGAATTCTGGCACCGTTCACTTATTAGTTGCATTTGTTAACATTAATCTTTTTCTTTTTTTTCAGTAAAAGCTACATTTAGTTAGATAAGAGTTATTCTCCCTGATAGAAATCAAACCTTTTAGCAGTTCTCATAAATCAAGCTGTTGTCCTGTTTGCCCATTCTCTCTGAGGGTAGTATGAGACATTTTTCTTTTCCACTCACCAATTCTTTCTACGTATCTGGGGAAAATGGCAGGATGAGCTCCTGCTTTAAGGGTTCATCCACCCCAAGTTAAAAAAGTAAACAAATGATAAAGCAAGGATTGATATATGTGATGGAAATCTTGTGGAAGAGAAATATGACAGAGCACATGGGGACTGAAGCCACAGATCATTAGGCTGTGGGACCCCACAGAGACAGAGATGACCACTTAAACTACCACAAGATAAGTAGACAAAACGTGTCCTGCACATATGGCTAGGAACAAGCCTTGTGGCCTCATCATGAAATAGATAAAGGATGATAAAAGCTGTGACTACTACCCAACATGGTAGCTTTTATTCAGTGACAAAACTGATGTGGTCAGAGGGAGCAAAGAGATTACATAATGAGGGACTGTGCCAACGCACCTGCTGGCTCGACGACTGGAAGATCTTTATTTCTAGTAGATGACAGATCTCCGAGTGTGCCAGTGTAAGATGCAGTTGCGCACTGAGGGCTCCAGGGGCTATGTAGGGGCATCTTTAAAACTACCAGATTTGGAGGGGGTAACAGAAAATTGCATATGAAATTACTCACTAAATAAAATTTTTAAATGCATGAGGAAAAGTCATCCTAAAAAATGAAGGTAATCAATGTAATAATAGAAAGAATTCATGCCATAAAAAGTCCAAATAATAGAGTACTCTGAGAGTGACTTTCAAATCTATAAGTTTAAGATTCTAAAAAATGATAAAAAATGAATAACCCATAAAACAGAACAAAATAAAATATTATTAATTCAGAATACAGAAATATATAGCAGTAATCACAGATATAAAAATGTGGTAATTTAAATTTAAAAGATTAATATGTGAGAATAATAATAAACTTGAAATCAAATCAAAGAAAATTAATGGATTGCTACATGACAATAAATCATCAACTGCAAATTTCAGAAAGATAAAAGGATAAGAAATACAAAAAGTGAATGAGAGTAAAATAAAGATGGAGCAAGAGGCTCTAAAATATTTATTATACAAGGTCAGCAATGGATAATGGGGAGTGGAAGTAAAATAGCATTCCAAAAGAAATAACTGAAAATTTTCAATGATTGAAAAAAATTATCCTCAGATTAGAAGTTTATACCAAGCACTGAACTAGATAAATAGTAAGTTCACATCTTGATACATTATAATAAAATGTAGATATCTATATTTAAAACAGTTTTGATAAAAGACCTACAAAAAACAGACAAATTGATAGGCAACTTCACATAAACTAGATATCAGAAGTCAATGGATTTGTATTTCTAAAAGTACTGAATGAACTCCCAAACTAATTTTATACCCAGATAAATTATCATTAAGAGTTTAAAAGCTGACTATATTATCATAATTGTTATGCTATATATAGTTTTCACATAATTACGCCTTGAAGGATACTCCATGTCAGTACTCACTGATATATTCTTCTCAATTCTTGCATAGTATAGTGTGTGTGTGTGTGCATATATATATATATATATGGCATAATTTAATACTTATTGATATATTGATTACATTCTAATTACACTATCATTGACAGTGCTGTAAGAGACAGCCTGTTATGCATGTTATTTTTTTGTGTATATGAAAATTTCTTTAGGGAATATCAAGGCTTACAGTTCAGGGGCCATGTAAAATTTAAATAGATACTTGCCAAATTATCTTTGAAGCACCTGAACCAATATAATCATGTGCTACTTAACCACTGGTGCATGTTCTGAAAAATGCATCATTAGGTGATTGCAACCTTGTGTGAATGTTATAGAGTATACTTTACACAAACATAGGTGGTATAGCCTACTATATACCTAGACTATATAGTATAGCCTATTGCTCCTAGACTATAAGCCTGTACAGCATGTTACTGTACAAAACAACATGAGATCAAATCAAGCACAAAAGATAGTAATGCAATCAAGAAACATAAACATGAGATGTATGTGGCTACTGACAGTGTGACGTGGCATACTGTTTTATAGCAAACACTTTTTAGAATCAGAAAGAGTACACTCTAAAATAATAATAATAAAATAATAATAAAGAGTATGGTATAGTACCCTCATAAATACATAAACCAATAATAGTTATTTATTATCAAGTATTATGTACCATACATAATTGTTTTGTTATAAATGATACAACTGGCAGTGCAATAGTTTGTTTATACCAGCACCATCACAAATGTGTGAATAATGCATTGTACTATGATGTTACAAAGGCTATATTACTAGGAACTATGAATTTTTCATCTCCACCATAATCACATGGAAAAAATGTTATACATTTTGTCAGTCACTGAATGAAACATCATTATGTGGCACATGAGTGTATACACACTGCACTTTAATCAATGGAAGAAAGAAAATTTATGTCCCTGTATCCTAAAAGACAGATGATACCATTAATTATTTTATTTTTTGCTTGCTGAACTAGTTTTTGTTGCTGCATAATTGTTACAATTATTGCCATAGGATATCGTTTAACACATATTGTAGTTTAATATGATGATTGAAAATGATGTTTAAAATACTTTATTTTGCAAATTCTTGACTCCTGAAAAGATTGAGCATATTTCCATGTATTTATAATCTTTATCCTTTTTTCTCTGTGAATTGCCTTCTCATGTTCTTGTTTATATTCATATTGATTTTTCTATCTATTGATTATCACTGTATAAGATTTAAAAATGTACTCTTGATGTTATATTCTTTTTCTGTTAAATGCGTGTATGAAAATTTTCTTCTAGTCCATAACTTTGATTTTAATTTTGCTTTTTTTAGTCTCCTTGCTCCAAGAATTCTAATTAATCTCAACTTTGAGTTAGTCACAATATTTATAACATTAAAAGAGTATGATATGAAGCAATCTTTTGAAATGATGGTAGGTAGCTCTTTGTAACCCCAATATTAGAAGGGTGTATACTCTCTGAAAAGCACATACTAGAAGCAATATCATAAAAACAACGGTTTATGTGACTGGCATCAAATGTCTCAGAAATTCCCACTGTAACTGATTTCCTTTTATCATATACATTTGTGAGAAATGACTCAAAATAAGTATTCTATTTTTCAAATATAAATGTAACTGTATCGATCAATTTTGACCTTGTCTCACTGCAGACTGCCTTTACTCATTCACATTATGAAGTAGATATTTTAAAACATTTTCCATATGATGAATTTGAGTAAATTAATTGTAAATTCAAATGAACTATTGCTCTGAATGTTTGGATTGCAGGAGAAGAAACTTAATTGAGACTAGCCACCATGAACCATGCCTATATGAGATGATGAACTTCATTGATAAATGTGTGTGTTTTGACTGCTCCACTAACTGGCCATTCTCTCATCTTTCTCCTTCTTCTCAAGCTTCTCTATTCCAAGAGGCATAACAATATTGAAATTCAGCCAATTAATAAACCTACAATGGCTTCTGATGTTCAAATATAAGGAACGGTTACACATTTTTCACTCAAAATCAAAAGCTGAAAATGATTAAGCTTAGGGAGAAAGATATGGTGAAAGCCAAGATAGTCCAAAAACTAAGCCTCTTGTCTCAGTTAGCCAAGTTGTGAATGCAAAGGAAAAGTTCTTAAGGGAAATTAAAAGTGTTATTTTAGTGAATATACAAATGATAAAAAAGCACAACAAGCTTGTAATAGATACGGAGATAGTTTTAGTGGTCTGGATAGATCAAACCAGTCACACATTCCCTCAAGTCAAAACCTTATCCAGAGAAACACCCTCCCTAACTTTCTTCAATTGTATGAAGGCTGAAAGAGGTAAGGAAGCTGCAGAAGAAAAGCCTGAAGTTAGAAGAGGTTGGTTCATGAGATTTAAAGAAAGAAGTTGTCTCCAAGGTAGAGATGCCAGGTAAAGTAGCAAGTGTTAGTGTAGTCTAGGGCTTTTATAGCTAGAAAAGAGAAGTCAGTTCCTGGCTTCCAAACCTAGAAGACAGGCTGACTCTCTTGTTAGGGGCTGATGCAGCCAGTGATTCTAAATGAAAGCCAATGCTCATTTACCATGTTGAAACCCCTAGAATCCAATAGAATTATGCTAAATCTGCTTTGCTTGTGTTGTATAAATGGAACACCTAAGCCAGGATGGCTACACATGATTTACAATATTGTTGACAGAATGTTGTAATTCTCAACAGTCCCCATTTGAGGTATACTGCCCTGAGAAAAGATTTCTCTTGAAATATCACTGCTTATTGACAACATGCCTGGTCACTGGAGAATTCTGATGGAAATGTACAAGATCATTGGTGTTTTCATGCCTGCTAATACAACATCTATTCTGTAGCCCATGTATCAAGTACTTTAACTTTTCAAGTCTTATTATTTAAGAAATATATTTTTAAAAGCTATCTAGCTGCCATAGATAGTAATTCATAGGCTGGATCTGGGTACATTGAAATCCTTCTGGAAAAGATTCACCATTTTATAGGCGATTAAGAACATTTGTGATTCAGAGGAAGAGGTAAAAATATCAACATTAACAGAAGTTTGGAGGAAGTTGACACCGATCCGCATAGATAACTTTGAGGAGTTCAGGACTTCAGCGGAGGAAGTCACTGCACATGTGGTGGAAATAGCAAGAGGATTAAAATGAGAAGTGGGGCCTGAAGCTGTGACCGAGTTGCTGCCAAAGCTTTAAGGGATGAGGAGTTGCTTCTTGTAGGTGATTGAAGAAACAGATTTCTTGAGATGCTGTGGAGATGCTCTGAACATTGTTGGAAGAACCACAGAAAGATTCAGAACATTACGTAAACGTAGTTGATAAAGCAGTGGCAATGTTTGAGAAGATGGACTCCAATTTCGAGAGCTCTCCTGGGGGTAAAATGCTATCAAACAGCATTGCATGCAACAGAATGATTGTTTCTGTAAGGAAGAGCCAGTCCATGTGGCAAACATCTTTGTCTTATTTAGAAAACCCTCGCAGCCCCCACAACCACCGGCAACCACCACTTTACTCTGTTCCATCAGCAGCCACCCACATCAAGGCCAAATCTTCCACCAGCAATGAGATTACAATTCCCTGAAGGCTCAGATGATGCCTAACATTTTTCTTAGCAATAACATTTTTATTTTATTTTTATTTGTTTTGATTTTTTTAAAGATTTATTATTTATTTTTTATTTTTATTATACTTTTTTAAAGAGAGGGGAAGGGAGAGAGGCAGAGAGGGAGAGAAACATCAATGTATGGTTGCCTTTCACCTGCCTCCAGCTACAGATCTGGCTGGAGATCTGGCTTGAAACCTGGCAAAAAAACATTTTAAAATTAAGGTATGCCCATTGTTCTTTTAGACATAATGCTATGTCACACTCACTGGACTATAGTATAAACATAACTTTTATATGCGCTGAAAAACCAAAACGTTTGTGTAACTTGCTTTATGGTGATACTTCATGGCAGTGGTCTGGGGCCAAACCCACACTATCTCCGAGGTAAGCCTGCACTGATTTTTAACTTTACCAATTCACAATGCTACCGGCAGCATGAGTTTCTATTGCTCCACATCCTCACCAAAACTTGATATCATCAGTCTTTAAAATTTTTGGCACGCTAAAGTGCCTATAAATTCATCTTATTAATTTGCAGTTCCACGATTACTTCTGAGGTCGGACATCTTAGCATGTACTTGGAGGCCATTCATTTTCTAGTCTATGAATTGTCTATTAATGTCCTTTAGTCATTTTTCTATTAGGGTTCTTTTTCTTATTACATTTTAAGGGCTCATTATAGATTCTAGAAATGAATTCTATGCCAGCTATATGTGTTAAAAGCACTTTTTCAAATCCAGGTTGTGGATTTTTAAAAAGCTTTTAAAAGTGGCATCTTTTGATAAACAGCAGTTTTAAAATTTAATGTAGCTGAGTGTATAAACCTCTTCCTCATTAAGGCTTATCCTTTTATATGTCTTGTTCAAGGAATCTTTTCTTAGCTTGATGATATAAACATGTTCCTTTTTATTTTCAGAAATGTTTAAAGTTTTGCAATTCACATTCTCTATTATCTATTGGACATTAATTTTTATATATGGACTTAAGTATAGGTTCAATTCCATATTATATTATTAGATACATAACTACTCCAGGGCCACTTATTAAAAGATTTTACTTTTTCCACTGCTCTTCCATGTCAGGTGTTTGCTATTTCAAGAATGCATGCCATTGTTATTCTTGTCCATTTGGTATTACATATAAACTTTTCAGTTAGTTGGTCAAATTTCTGGTGGGATTTTAATGCAAATTTTACTAAATTCATAAATCATTTTGGGGACTTCTGGTGTCTTTACCATAGTAAATCTTATATACAAACAAGGTTTATCACTGCCTTTATGTTATCTTTTTAAAAAATATTTTATTTATTATTTTTAGAGAGGGAAAGTGAGAGAGGCAGAGAGGGAGAGAAACATCAATGTATGGTTGCCTTTCACCTGCCTCCAGCTATGGACCTGGCTGGGGACCTGGCTTGCAACCTGATTTATGTACCCTGGCTGGGAATCGAACCAGCGACCTTTGGGTTTGTAAGTTATCTTTAATGTATTCACTATATATTTTGAAACTTTTTCCTCAAAGTTCTTACACATAATTTATAAGGCTTATTCCTCTGTATATTATTTTTATTACTATTGCAAATGGTATCTCTTTTTAAATTACTTTTTCTACCTATTACTTGGAAATGAAAATGTTTTTGGTATTTACATATTGATTTCATATCCAAGAATCTTGTTAAATGTTCTTGTTAATAAAATAATTTATTTTAATTTTCATGTTTCTGATGATTAGTGATGCTGGCATCTTTTCATATGCATATTGGCCATCTGTACATCCTCTTTGCAGAAGGGTTCATTTAGGTCCTTTTTAGTTTGATATAGTCTTATTTATTTATTTCTCTTGCGTTCCTTACCTGAGGAGAAACTATATCAGAGAAAACATTGCTATGAAAAATGAGATTTTACTGCCTATGTTTTCTTCTAGGATTTTTATGGTTTCAAGACTTATATACATTTAAGTCTTTAATCAATTTTGAGCTTAGTCCTGTGTATAGTATAAAAAGGTGGTCATTTCATATTTTTGCACATATCTGTCCAATTTTCCCAGCACCATTTATTGAATAGACTGTCTTTAGCCCATTGTGTGTATGTTCTTGCCTCCTTTGTCAAATATTAATTGGCCATAAAGGCATGAGTTTATTTCTGGGATTGATATTCTGTTCCATTTATCTACATGCCTGTTTTTATGCCAGCACCATGCTGTTTTGATTACCATGGCCTTTCAGTATAGTTTGATATCATATAGCATGATTCCTACAACCTGTTCTTTCTCAAAATTTCTGTATTTGTTGGCTTTTTTTTGGTGTGGTTTCATACAAATTATTGAAATATTTGGTCTAATTCTATGAAATATATCATTTGTATTTTGATAGGAATTGTAGTGAATATATAGATTGCATTGGGTAGTATGGACATTTTAATGATGTTAATTTTTGCTATCCATGGACATGGTATATGCTTCCACTTATTTTTATCTTCTTCAATTTCTTTCTTCAGTGTCTTATAACTTTCTGAGTTCAGGTCTTTTATATCTGGGCTAAATTTATTCCTAGGTTTTTGTTTTTTTTTTAAGCAATTGTGAATGGAATTGTTTTCATAGTTTCCCTTTCTGACAGTTCATTATTGGTGTATAAAAATGCAACTGGCCCTGGCTGGTGGCTCAGTGGATAGGCATCAGTCTGTGAACCCAAAGGTTGTTGGTTTGATTCCCAGCCAGGGCACATAATCAGGTTGCAAGCCAGGTCTCCAACCAAGTCTGTGCTGCAGGCAGGTGAAAGGCAACCATACATTGATGTTTCTCTTTCTCCCTCTGCCTCTCTCCTTTCCCCTCTCTCTGGAAATAATAAATTAAAAAAAAAATCTTTAAAAAATGCAACTGATTTCTGGATATTTATTTTGTATTCTTACACTTTACTAAATTCACTTATTAGTTCTAGTACGTGTGTGTGTGTATGGAATCTTTAGGGTTCTCTATATATAGTATGTCATGTGCAGATAGAGTTTTACTTCTTTCTTTCCTATTTGGATGCATTTTATTTCTTCTTGTCTGATTGCTGTAGCTAGTACTTCCAGTACTATGTTGAATAAGAGTGGTGAAATCAGATATCCCAGTCTTGTTCCTGTCTTAAGAGAAATGATTTTAGTTTTTGTTCACGTTGGTTGTGGGTTTGTCATATATGGTGTTTATTACACTGAGGTATGTTTCCTCTGTTCTCACTTTGCCAAAAGTTTTTATTATAAACAGTTGCTGCAGTTTTTCAAAGGCTTTTTCTGCAAATTCTGATATAATCATGTGATTTTTATCCTTCATTTTTAAATGTGGTATATCACACAGTTATTGTTTTGTGGATATTATACCAATCTTGCATCCGTGGAGTAAATCCCACTTAATCATGATGATTGAGCTTTTCAATGCATTGCTGGGTCCAGTTTGCTAATAATTTTTGAGGATTTTAGCAATTCTCTTCATCAGGGACATTGTCTATTATTTTCTTTCTTTGTAGTGTTTTTGTCTTCTTTTGGAATAAAGATAATGCTAGCATCATAAAATGAGGTTGGCAGCCTTACCTCTTCTTGAATTTATAAAAATGCTGGGGTATATTAACATCAGGGATTACTACTTGAGTGTAAAAAAGAAGTAAATCTTACTTTTTTTGACAGCATGGGTCGACCTGGAGAGTATTATGCTAAATGAAATAAGCATATCTGAGAGAAAGATAAGTACCATATGATTCCACTTACATATGGAACCTAAGGAACAAAATAAACTAGTAAGATAGAAACAGACTCATAGAGAAGAGCCTGGCAGTTGTCAGGGGGGTAGGTAGAAAAAAGGTGAAGTGATTAAGGAAAAATTAAACTCATAGACACAAAAAACAGTATGGTGACTATTAAAGGGAAAGGGGCTGAGGAGAGATAGAAGAGAGTCAAGGGGGGATAAATGGTGATGGAATGAGACTTGACTTGGGGTGGTGAACACACAATACAATATATACAGATGATGTACACTAAGACCTATATAATTTTATTAACCAATCATGTCCCAATGCAGTCAATCAAAATTAAAAGAAATAAAATAAACCAGCATACAGACAAAAATTTCTTAGATTTTTTTGATTTTCAATGTATCTCTGGACAATAGCAGTACTTTCTTTTTCTTGACTTAGTTTGCTAACTAAATCTCCGCTTGTCTTTTATTTCTTTAAAATATTGTATCATAGGTCCTCCTAACATTTACCTCATTAAAACAGCAACTTCAGAGGGTATGTTGTATCTTAGCAGGAGATATTGCAGAATTTATTGAACTATTTTGCTGCTGGGGATACTTGTGCTATCATTTTTATTTAAAAATGTTGAGATATTTTTGTACATAACTCATTGCCCGAATTTCTCAACAATTTCTTTCTTTTTTTTTTATTTTTTTTTATTTTTTTATTTTTTTATTTTTTAATTTTATTGTTGTTGTATTACATCCATCCCCTTTTTGCTCCCCTCTGTCCCCCCACCCACCCACCCATTCCCCCCAAAGTCAATCCCACCTGTTGTCCATGTCCATGGTTCCTTTATACTAGGTTCTTGTCTACGCTGCTCCCCATCTTTGCCTCTACCTCTCCCTCCCCCCTACCCCGTTCCCCTGACCAC
>PVIW01006703.1:0-83114 GCA_004026585.1 Noctilio leporinus | reverse complement strand
GGAAGATCTGTCCATTGTTGATAGTGGGGTATTAAAATCCCCTACTATTAGTGTGTTGCTGTCTATGTCTTTCTTAAAGTCTTCCAAGATTTTCCTTATATATTTCGGAGCTCCTATGTTGGGTGCATATATGTTTATCAGAGTTATTTGTTCTTGATGGATTGTTCCCTTAAGTATTATGAAATGTCCATCTTTGTCCCTTTTTATGGCCTTCATTGTATTTTTTCTGAAATCAATATTGCTACTCCAGCTTTTTTTTCATGTCCATTTGCTTGATATATATTTTTCTATCCCTTCACTCTCAATCTGTGTTGATTTTTTGTCCTGAGGTGGGTTTCTTGAAAACAGCATATATGTGGGCCATATGCTGTCTTATCCATTCGGCTACCCTATGTCTTTTGATTGGTGCATTTAATCCATTTACATTTAAGGTTATTATTGATTGATACTTATTCATTGCCATTTTCTCCCTTTGTGTCTGTATTCCTCTTTGGCTTTCTCTGTTTCTTCATTTTATTTATTTACTTATTTTTAAAGCAGACCCTTTAGCATTTCTTGCAATGCTGGTTGGTAGAGATATATTCTTTCAGTCTTTTTTTGTCTAGGAAGCTCCTTATTTCTCCTTCTATCTTGAATGAGAGTCTTGCTGGGTAGAGTATTCTTGGTTGCAGGCCTTTGTTTACCATGACTTGAAATACTTTTTGCCATTCCCTTCTGGCTTGAATTGTTTCTGTTGAATAATCAGTTGATAGCCTTATTGGAGCCCCTTTATATGTTATTTGTCATTTCTCTCTTGATGCTTTTAGGGTTCTCTCTTTGTCTTTGAAATTAGCCATTTTAATAATAATGTGCCTTGGTGTTGGTCTGTTTGGGTTGATTTTCATTGGGACCCTCTGTGCTTCCTGAAGTTGATTAATGTTTTCACTCATCATGTTAGGGAAATTTTCTATCATGACTTTTTTGAACAGGTTTTCCATTTCTTGTTTCTCTTCTCCTTCTGGTATCCCTATGATACTGATGTTGTTATGTTTCATGTTGTCCTGCAGCTCTCTTAAACCTTCTTCAGTCTTGTTTAGCCTTTTTTCATTCTCTTGTACTGTCTTGGAGTATTTGTCTACATTATCCTCCAAGTCACTGATCCGGTCCTTTGCTTCCTCTAGCCTACTGTTGATTCCTTCTACTGTATTCTTCAATTCAGAAATTGTATTATTTATTTGCACCTGGCTCTTAGTGATAGTTTCTAAGTCCTTTTTGATGCTGTTGTAGCTCTCAGTAAGTTCCTTGTAACTTCCCTGGAGTTCTTTGTAGTTCTCCTGGAGATGTTTATAGTTTTCTTTGATGTGGCTGACCTCGCTGAGCTTCTCTATCATCATTCTTTTGAATTCCTTATCTGATATTTCAGGTGCCTCTGTTTCATTTTGTGGTCTTTCTGGGGATTCTTCCTTTCCATTTGGTGATGGACTGATTATTTTTTTCCCCGTTTTGGGTGTCTGTTCTTGCTTGCTTTTTATTTTTTTTGTTTTTTCCTTGGGTTAACCTGCTTTGCTACCTTGCCTTAGTTGAGCAGCCTTCTGTGATAGGAGATTTGTGGAGTTCAATGTTGTAGTCTCCCAGATTTTCTCCACTTGTTCTTGGTGTGTCCTTTATTTGGGCTGTCTGGTTATATTCTGGACCTGTGGGCTGCTTTCCTGCAGGTCTCCGCTGCCTCTGGGCTGTGCTCCCCTGTGTCCAGATGCTGACTGCTCCAATTCTTAGGCACCTGAAGATGTCTCACGCTCCCTATCCTGTCCTCTAGGTGCTCTGGTACTCGAGAACACCATCAGCACTACTCTCTACTCTGTCGCTATCTTTCTCCCTGTCTGAAATTACTCTTTAATATATTTTTAGGTGCAGTCTGTCAGGTTTTGATATCTATATTACTTTTTTTTTTTTTTTAAATAACTTGGAGCTATGGCTGGTGGCACAGTGGATAAAGCACCAGCCTGCAAACCCAAAGGTTGCTGGTTCGATTCCCAGCCAGGGCTCATAATCTGGCTGCAAGTCAGGTCTCCAGCCATGTCCATAGCTGAAGGCAGGTGAAAGGCAACCACCTTTTGATGTATCTCTCCCTCTCTGCCTCTCTCCCTTCCCCTCTCTCTAAAATAAATAAATAAATAAAATATTTAGAAAACAATAACATTTAAAAAAATAAAAAGAACTTGGATACTATCCTTTTTTTCCCTTATGCTCTGGAAGTTACAGTGGTATATTGGAGTTACCCCATTATTTTTAAGGTTTGGCTGTTTGTACTGTGAAACTATCTGGGCTGTGTGTGTGTGTGTGTCAAGTTTGGGTGGTAATTATTTAACAGCTTAATAACTGGTAATTTGTTTGATTAGACCTTTCCCCTTTCCTGGAGACAATTTGGCATACCATTAATATGTTCTGTAAAATTGTCTCTTTCATCCAAGTTTTGAAACTGATTTACACAGATTTGAGCAAAGCAATTTGTTATGATTTTAAAAAGCCTTCTATATTTGTGTTATTTGCCTTTTACTGTTTCTTACTTTGTATCATTTATCTCCTTCGATTTTGGTTAGCTAACAGTTTAAATATTACCATTTTTATTTATTTATTATCTATTATTTCTTCCAACTATATACTTATGCATATTATTTTTTTCTGCTGTCTAGTTTTTTGTTTACTTTAACTTTCAAATTTGGATGCTTCATTTATTTTTTATTCTATTTTATTAATAAGCTAAGTCTATTAATTTTCCTTTAAGCACTGCTTTAGCAATCCAGTGGTGTTTTTTATACACTAATCTTCTACATGTTTTGTTTTCTTGACCCCAAAACTATGAGAGAATTTAAAAATTTTCAGAAAATAGGGCATATTTTTTAGTTTTGTTAATAATTGATAGTTTAATTATAGCATGGTAAAAGAAAGATTTTTATACTTTCCTATTTGGAGGAATATGTTAATGTTTTATTTGTGGTATAATAAATACTTTGTCAAATTGTGTGCCTGTTTGATGAAACAGTCATGTGCACTGCATGGTGTTCAGCATTCCTGATTTCTACATAGTAAAGACTAGTAGAGTCCTTCAGTTAATTTTCACAACCAAAACACCTGATAAGGTACTAGAGCTAAGTAATTTAGAGCCACTTGTGCTTGGAAAGTGTTGTTTTTATTTTTGAAATTCATTTTTGATTATGGTTTACATTTAGTATTATTCTATATTAGTTTCAGACATGCAGCAAAGTAGTTAGAAAATTCTGTGCTTTACAGAGTAGCCCTTTGTTTCTTCAAGTACCCAGGTGGCCACATACCTATTTATCTTGATATTACTTACTATATCCCATATGTAGATGTATAATCTACATCCCAGTGGCTGTTCTGCAAGTAACAAGTTTTACTGCTTAATCTCTTCACCTTTTTCACCAAGGCCTCCCACCCTGAAACCTCCCTTCCTTCTGATAGCTGTCAGTTTGTTCTCTGTATCTGCGAATCTGTTCAATTTTTGGTGTTTGTTTTGTTCATTAGAGTCCACATGTAAGTGAAATCATCAGTATTTGTCTTTCTCTGACAGGCGTATTTCACTTATCATAATAGCCTCTAGGTCCAACCATGGTGTCACAAAAGGTAAAATTTTCTCCTTTTTTAACATCTTAGTACTACTACATTTTGTGAATGTATCACACACTTTTCATCTGCACATCTCCTGATGGATACTTGGGCTGCTTCCAAATCTTGGTTATTGTAAATAATGCTGCCGTGATCATAGAGGTGAACATATTCTTTTAAATTAGTGTTTTGGGGTTCTTTGGGTATATTCCCTAAAGTAGAATTGCTGGGTCAAAAGGCAATTTCAATGTTAATTTTTTGAGGAAACTCCAAACTGTTTTTCATAATGGCTGCACCAATGTGCATTCCCACCAACAGTGCACAAAGGTTTGCTTTTCTCTACATCCTTTCCAACATTTATTATTGATTTATTGATGATAGCTATTCTTAACAGGTGTG
The DNA here is from genome assembly GCA_004026585.1 of Noctilio leporinus. Classification (NCBI taxonomy): domain Eukaryota; kingdom Metazoa; phylum Chordata; class Mammalia; order Chiroptera; family Noctilionidae; genus Noctilio; species Noctilio leporinus. The sequence goes on along the minus strand of PVIW01006703.1, from coordinate 79,109 downwards.
AGGTGATATCTAATTGTGGTTTTCATTTCTGTGATCATTAGTGATGTTAAGCAACTTTCCATGTATCTTCTTTAGAGAAATGTCTATTTAGGACTTCTGCCCACTTTTTAATTGGGTTGTTTATTTTTCTGTTGTATTTATATTTTTAAATGACTTTTGGATATTAACTCCTTATCTGATGTATGATTGATGATTATCTTCTCCCATTCCATAATTTGTCTTTTGTTATAATGATGGTTTCCCTTGGTGTGCAAAACTTTTTAGTTTGATGTAGTCCCATTTATTAATTTTTGATTTTGATTTTTTTGCTCAAGAAGATATATCAGAAAATATATTGCTTCTAGAAGTGCCCAAGAGTTTACTGACTATGTTTGTTCTAGGAGTTTTATGATTTTGAGGCTTACATTTTAAGTTTTCAAATCCATTTCAATTTTCAGTTTATTCTTGTATATGGTGTAAGAAGGTGATCTAGTTTTTTTTTTTTTTTTTTTTTTTTTTGCACATTCTCTAATTTTTATGATACTATTCATTGAATGGGCTGTTATGTTCTTTCTTCCTTCATCAAATATTAGTTGATTATAAAGGTATAGGACTCTGTATTCTGTTCTGTTGATCTATATGTCTGCTTTTATGCACCATCATGCTGATTTGATTACTGTGGCCTTGTATTATATTTTGTTTAATATCAGGTAGCCTGATTTGTCCAACTTTTTTTTTTTTTTTTAAATCAATATTGCTGTGGTTATTCAGGCTCTTTTGTCGTTCCAAATAAGTTTTGGAATGTTTGTTCTGGTTTGTCATTGGTATTTTAATAGGAATTGCATGTATCTGTAGATTGCTTTGAGTAGTATGAGCATTTTAATGATTTTAAGTCTTCCTATCCATGAACACATATGCTTACATTTATTTGTATCTTCTTCAATTTATTCAGTACCTTATAAATTTTTTGAGTACAAGTCTTTTGCCTCTTTGGTTAAATTTATTGCCAGGTACCTTATTTTTTGGGTGTATTTGTAAATGGGATTTTTCTTTAGTTTTTCTTTCTGATAGTTCATTAGTGTTATATAAGAAAGTAACCGATTTCTGAATATTAATATTGTATTCTGCTATTGTACTGAAGTTATTAGTTCTGGTAGTTTTTGATGGAATCTTTACAGTCTTCTGTATACACTATCATGTCATCTGCAGTTAATGACAGTTATGCTTCTTCCTTTCCAATTTGGATGCCTTTTATTTCTTCTAATCTGATTGCTGTGACTAGGACTTCCAGTACCATGTTGAATAAGAGTGGTGAAAAATAAATCACACTTGATCAATGTGTTTAGTTTTTTTAATGTATTGCTGGATCTGGTTTGTTCATATTTTGTTGAAGATTTTTATATCTGTATTCATCAAGGAAATTGGCCTATAATTTTTGTTCTTTGTAGTGTCTTTATCTAGTTTAGAAATTAATGCTGGCCTAGTACCATGTGTTTGGGAGTCTTCCCTCCTCTTGATTTTTTTTTTTTTTTTAAATAGTTTGAAAAGAGCAGGTCTTAGTTCTTTGAATGTTTGGTAGAAATCACTGTTGAAGTCATCTGGTTTAGGTTGTATCCTGAGAGTCTTTTGATTACTACTTTTATTTCATTAATTATAATCTGTTCAGGTTTTCAGTTTCTTCTTTATTTAGTTTTGGGAGATTGTATGCTTTAACAAATTTATCCATTTCTACCAGATTGTCCAATTTGTTGGCATATATTTGTTCATAACAATTTCTTACAATCCTTTGTACTTCTGTGGTATCAGTAGTTAGTTACACTTCCTTTTTCATTTCTGATTTTACTTACTTAGGTCCTCTCTCTTTGATTCTTGATGAGTCTGATTTGATATTATCAAATTTATTTATCTTTTCAAAGTACCAGCTCTTGGTTTTATTGATCTTTAGTACTGGTTATTCTTTTATACTCTTGTTTATTTCCACTCTGATCTTTGTTATTTTTTCATTCTACTCACTTTTGGCTTTGTTTATTGTTCTTTTTCTAGTTCCTCTAGATTAAGGTTAGGTTATTTATTTGAGGTTATTTTTTTCCCTTACGAGGTAATCCTATATTGCTATAAATTGCCCTCAAGGTACTGCTTTCACTGTATCCCATGGATTTTGGGTTGCTGTGTTTTTATTTTTATTTCCTTTTTCCTTGATCTCATTGTTAACCCATTTGTTGTTTATTAGCATGTTATTTAGCCTCCATGTGTTTATGCGTTTTTCAGTTTTGATTTCTAGTTTCATACCATTATGATAAAAAAAAAAAAGATGCTTGATATAAATTTAAGCTTCTTTAACACTTTTTTACTTCCTAGTATGTTGTCTATCCTAAAGAATCTTCCATGTACACCTGAAAAGAATGTATATTTTGCCCCTTTGGGATGACATGCTCTGAAAATATCAATCATATCCTTTTGGTCTAGTGTATTGTTGAATACTGCTGCTTCGTTAATGATTTTTTGTCTGGAAGATTTATCCATCCAGGTCAATGGGTGTTAAGATTCTCTATTACAACTCTATTACTGTCAGTCTCTCCCTTTATGACCATCAAGATTTGCTTAGGTATTTAGGTGCTTCTATGCTGCATATATATGTATGTTTACAAGGGTTGCATCATTTTGTTAGATTGATCCCTTTAGTATTATGTAATGTTGTTTGTCTCTTATTATATGCTTTGTTTTGATGTCTGTTTTATCTAAGTATTGGTATCCCAGCTTTCTTTTCCTTCCTTTTTCATGAAATATCTTTTTTTCATTTCTTTACTTTTAGTCTGTGTGTATCTTTTGTTCTGAGATGGGTCTTGTAGACAGTGGGTATTATTTTCTCATCCATTCAGCTATCCTATGTCTTTTGATTAGAGCATTAAATTAGTTTACATTTAAACTGATTTTTGATAGGTATTTATTTATTGCCACATATTTTTTATATTATAAGTATGTTCCTTGCCTTTCCTCTTTCATTAAAGAAGATCCTTCAACATTTTTTTGTAATACTAATTTGGTGGGTACAAATTCCTTTAGCAGCTGCTTTTTTTGTTTTGTTTTGTTTGGGAAGTTCTTTATTTCTCTTTCAATGTTAAGTGATAGCCTTGCTTTGCAGAATAATCTTGATACTTTTTATCACTATGAATATTCAATGCCAATTTCTTCTGACCTGAAGTGTTTCTGTTTAGCAGTCTACTCACAGCCTTATGGGAGCCCCCTTGTAGGTAATTAATTATCTTTATCTTGCTGTTATAAACAGTCTCTCTTTGTCTTTAACCTTTACCATTTTAATTACAATGTGTCTTGGTGTGGACCTTTCTGGGTTTATCTTGTTTCAAACTCTTGCACTTCCTAGACAGGTGAGTCTTTTTCTTTCATAAGGTTACTGAAAATTTCAGCCATTGTTCCTTCAATTAGGTTCTTGATCCCTTGCTCTCTTCTTTATCTTCTGGCACCCCTGTGATGTGGATATTGTTTTACTTGATGTTGTCTCAGAGGTCTCTTAGATTTTCTTTAGTTTTTAAAATTATTATTTTTTCTATGTGCTGCTCTGCTTGGGTATTTTCTGTTATCGTGACCTCTAAATTGCTAATTCTAGCATCTGCCTCATTGAACCTTTATTGATTCCTTCTAGTGTATTCTTCATTTCACATATTGTATTCTTCATTTCTGGCTGTTTATTTTTTATGGTTTCTATGTCCTTTTTAATATTTACTATCTCTAACTTGTCATGCATGATGCTGAGATCATGCATCCTTCCCCTATTCTTGAAGAATCCTTATTAGTATTGTTTTTAATTCTGCCTCTGATCATTTGTTTGCTTCCATTTTACTTAATTTTTTATCTGAGAATTTCTTTTATTATTTTATTTTGGATCTGTTTCTTTGTCACCCCATGTTGTCTGCCTTTTTATATTTGTCTCTGTATGTATATTAGGTAGATCTGCTTTGATTTTCAAACTTATGATTGTTTTATGCTTTGGATGTTTTGTGGGGTTCATTGGCACAATTTTCCAGATTACATGAGCTAGAGGCTCCAGGAATTTCTCTTTTGTGGATAATGTGACACTCCTATTTTAGTTGAATCTTGACTGCTATTGGCCTGTTTGTGAGTGGGGTAATCCTTAGGCTAGCTGACTATGAATGAGGATTCACTATGACCACAGTATTAGCTACTGTGTAGAAGCTGCCCTCACTGTGGTGGAGTTGCTCTCAGCAGGATCTGGTCCCTACTGTGATTTCCCTTTGGGTTGTGTTGCCAGTGTGGCTAGTCTGCTGTGGTCTGAAGTCCAACATTTGTTGTATTGGTTCTTGGTTTACTTAGAGGGATTCTGGTGCAGATTGATATGGGAATCAAACCAGTGACTCCACTTTGCAGGACAACACCCAATCAGCTGAGCCACTCTGGTCAGGGCTCTGGGGGACTTTTGTACCCAAGGTATTTCTCCAGATTCTACACTGCCCACATGTGAGTGTATGGCTAGCACTTTTCACATCTTTGCCCTTCCTACCAGTTTCAGTGTGGCTTCTTCTGTAGATTCTTCACTATAATATTTCTGTTCAGCTAGTCTTCAGTTATTCAGGTTGATCAATCTATAATTTAGTTATAAATCTGGTTTGGTGCTGGGAAGAGGTAAGTGGAACTTCCACTTGCTCTGCAGTCATTTTGAAACTCTCTTAAATATACCAGTTCTATATGTCTTATGGTAACATTTAAGATTTTTTTTAAATTGTTTTTAATTATGTATGAAAGAAAAAGTTTGTTTCCTCTATCAAGGTTGGATGACAGCATCAAAATAATAATGCCAGAAGGAGCTATTAAGAATCAGAGTTTACCAAAACTGCTAGTCTCGGAATCATTCTCTTCCAATATTTTGCTGTATGTTTGTATACAAGAAATAGTCTGCAGGGTCTACCAAATAAACTAACTCTTCCAATAGACTTAAAATAAATAAATAAATATCATATCTCAACATACTCCTAACTTTTATTACCATTGGCTGCAATTAATCTCCTAAAGAGCAAGCTATATTAAACAGACAACTTCTTCAATGTAAACATTGCATAGTAAGTAATATAGTTATATATGCAAAATTTAAAACTTCTCAAGATTCTAAAATCCTAAATGCTCCAGCAAATTTGTGTCCATATAATGCAAAATATAAAAAAATAAATAAAAATCAGAGAGTGGGAACTAACCTATAAAAATAAATTACAAAGTTCTTTCAACTCAAGAGGAGCTTATTAAAAATTGTATGCAAACAGTGTGGATGGAAGGAGCATAACAATTTCAAAACAACTTTTGACTAGCTCATCAGAATTGGAAAGAATACTCCTAAACGTGTGTATAAGATTTGAAACAGCTTAGCTGAGGCTAACACACACTGACATCAAAGTCTTTTGTAGGATTGTTAAAAATGACTTTCACAGCAATAGAAAGGAGAATAAGAGGGTATTTTTAGGTATTCACCTGAGCATACAGGAACTGTTCTTGGTGCAGCTGCTATTCTGGTCAGCCCTTGAAAATACCTCATGGAGAAGCTGCTCTAAATCTACCACTGGTGATACTTGAGTCATACCAGGTCTGAAAATGCTTGTAGCATTACTTGTTGGTGCTGAAAGTGTTTGTTACTATTCACAGAAACAAAAAAGCTAGAGGGCTATTAACCAAGCACACAGATTTCAGGGAATTAGAATATCACAAACATTTACTTTAAATAAAAATTGATGCAGAATGCCATTTAATTGGTCTTTTCTGGTGTAAGAGGGGATTTAAGATTTTGTGTATCTTAGGGGTATGTGTATCCCAGCTTATGTCTTGATGCCACAGATTTATTTATTTATTTATTTATTTATTAAATATTTTATTTATTATTTTTAGAAAGAAGGGTAGGAAGAAAGGCAGAGAGAGCGAGAGAGAGAGAGAGAGAGAGAGATCAATGTATAGTTGCCTTTCACCTGCCTTCAGCTAAGGAGCTGGCTGGAGACCTGGCTTGCAACCTGGTTATGTGCCCTGGCTGGGTAATTGAACCAGCAACCTTTGGGTTCGCAGGCTGGTGCCTTATCCATTGTGCCACAAGCCAGGGCTTGATGCCACAGAATTAGAAGTAGTGCAGTGATGTATTCTTTCACTCTGAACTTGGATTTAGATTTTTCAGATTTCCCTTCCTTTCAAAGATCCAACTACCAGCTTCTCGCATCTGTTTATTCCCCTCCACACTCATAGCTCTTACTACTTACCCCTGCTTTCTGTGCTAGTTGGATTAGTTGCCATCCCAAGGAACCCCTGAAGCTACTTATCCCTACCTTAGGGCCTCTTTGGAAGAGCCTGGCTTGTTTCCAGCTTCCTATCCCTCTTATCAACAATAAGATATGGGCTTCTTCTTCTTTTTTTTTTTTTTCTTTAGTATATTTTATTTATTTTGCTCTTATAGTTGTCCCAATTTTCCCACAGTTGTCCTCCTCCACCCAGTACCCCATTTCCTTCAGCAATGACCCCCCTTAGTTCATGTCCATGTGTCATGCATATAAGTGCTTTGGCTTCTCCATTACCTTTATTCTTCTTAACATCCCCATCTATTCTGTAACACCAGTGTGTACTTTTTTTCCCCTTCACATCCAGACAATTCACCATTTAATTACTGCATTCTGTCAGCTTCTCAAATCATATTAATACAGTTTTCTTTTCATTATTTCAAAATGACTACATTAATTTGTTTGTTTAAGGAATTACTCTTTTAAGTAATATGTATTGCAATATTACCAAACACATGCAAAATACCTTTACACACATACATGGGCTTCTTTGAATTTCAATACATTTAAATTTTTCTTTTCCCATTAAGAACTGTAATGTTTTTGCTTATTTTTTCTCATTTTGCAGATCTCAAGGTCTTGGCAACTTATCCCTTTTTGACTTCCTCTGAGTTTTGTTTATTATGAGCCTTTTAAGCAAGCCTAACTTTTTGTGTCTCCAAGAATACCTGTGCTCCAGTTCTCATGTTAATTCCCTCCTAATTCCTTGTAGTCTCATGAGGAGATCAGGAACCAATGATCAGAGGTCAGCAGCAATTCCCCACACAAATAAATAAATAAATAAATAAATAAATAAATAAATAAATAAGACTTTCTTGTGAAAGTAGTCCAGATGCATCTGCTGGATTCTGAAGGCTCAATTTCTCTTTGTTTTTGCATTTGGGAATTGTGCTATATAGTTCTTAGGTTCAGTTCACAATGTGAGTCATCTCCATAGAATTTTAAGGTTGGAAGAGTAAGAAAGGGGATATTAAAAGTTATCTAGCCTGCAAACCCAAATGTTGCTGGTTCAATTCCCAGCCAAGGCACATAACCGGGTTGCAATCCAGGTCTTCATCCAGGCCCTGAAGGCAGGTGAAAGGCAACCATACATTGGTGTTTCTCTCCCTCTCTACCTCTCTCCATTCCCCTCTTTCTGAAAATAATAATAAATAAAATCTTAAAAAAAAAAAAAGGTTATTTAATAGTTTTGAATCTTCCTTCAATATCTTTGTCAAATTGATAATTAAGTTTCTGTTTGAACACCTTTAGACATAGATAACTCACTCTAATATCTTGAAATAGGGCATAGAGCAAAAGGAACCCAAAACAGACATGTGCCCCCACAAACCATGGTTGGGGTTTGGGGGAGAGAGGAGAGCAGATGATACTGTGTTAAGGTAGTTTGAACATCTATGGCAAGCTGGTAGCTAGATAATAGGTGTGCTACTGCCCTGGGGCAAAAGGCATATACCTGACTTTAGAATGTATCCTGACATAGTCCTGATGAAAAATGGCAGATGAAAGAATATAGATAATATGGGGAAGCTGGCAAATGTAGCTCCTTGTGGGAGAAGCCAGGGAAGTCACAATTAAATCCTGAATTAGGTCAGGGTTTAAAAGAAGGATAGGTAGCCCTGATTGGTGTGATTCAATGGACCGAGCATTGAACTGTGAATCGAAAGGTCCCTGGTCAGGGACTTCCCTGTCAGGGCACACGCCTGAATTAAAGGCCAAGTTCCCAGATGGGGCATGCAAGAGGCTACCGATGGATGTCTTTCTTGCACATTGATGCTTCTCTCCCTCTCTCTCTCTTCCCCTCTCTCTAAAAATAAATAATAAAATATTTAAAAGAGGGGCAGGCAGCACGAGGAAAAAGGGGCCATGATGTAGCAGCTATGTGGGAAGTAGTAAGCATTTATGCAGCTCGTAGGGATGATTCAGCTCTGTGGCCCATGCTAGTAAGAAAGCAGGCATGCTGGTGCTTTGATTGTGCCTGCTCTAGCCTCTATCTGGACTCTTGAAACTCAGGACATATGGAAAGGACACTCTCTTAGGAATTGTGTCTTTCTTGGACTTCACTATGAAGTCCAACATACCAGTGTAACACATACCTGCTTTTCTGGACTATTATACAAAGGCTGAAGACAACATTCCCCAGATCCTGAAGGGGAGAGCTGCTGGAAGAGGATGGCAACTTTTTTTTTTTTTTATTTTACTTATTTATTTTTTAAAGATTTTATTTCATTATTTTCAGAAAGAGGGGAAGGGAGAGAGGCAGAGAAGGAGAGAGACATCAATGTATGGTTGCATTTCACTTGCCTCCAGGCACAGACCTGACTGGAGACCTGGTTTGCAACCTGGTTATGTGCCCTGGCTGGGGAATCAAACCTGCGATCTTTGGGTTCACAGGCCGGTGCCTTATCCACTGTGCTACCAGCCAGGGCCTAGGATGGCAACTTTAAAACCCATAAGTGTATCTTCCACTAGTGGGACTTGAAGACTGTACAGCTGGCTTTTAGTACAGATAAGGATATGGGAAACTATTGAGCTTGGTTTGGCTTATAGCCTTTTGGGGAGGAAGGAAAGTGCTGGGTCTAATGGGAGAACAAGCATCTGAGTAGGAGCGCTCCCAGACTCCACAAGGTTGGAATCTTATAAGTAAATATCTGTTTCTCTCAACAGTAATTGTTGGGTTTTACATCAAGGCACCAAGTGAATGGGCTCCAGTTTTCTTGGTTACCATCCAAGGATAGAAAATCTTACATTTTATTAAGCCACCATTCTTTTATCTGTGACTTCTACCCATTATGGAATTTATATTTAGTGAGTGCTTAATAGGTCCCAGATACTATTATGTACACTTTTAGTCTTCAAAGAACTCCATGACTTAGCTAATATAAATAATTTGACTTTATGGATGAGAAAGCCAAAGTTAATTAGCTTATCTAATGCTGAAAAACTATAAGAAAAAGATGAAGGAAATAGAATTTTTATCTAGGTCATAGGACTTTTGGTCCCACACTTTTTTCCCATAAGGTAATATTTTTATTTATTTTAAATTTTTTGTATTGTTGACACTATTAACAGATAGCCCCCATTTTCCCTCCTTTTCCCACCTACGCCAACTTCTTCCCTGGCCTTCACTATACTGTGTCCATAGGCTATCATATAAATTCTTTAACTAATCCCTTCACCTATTTTTAATCCAGTTTTCCCCACACCTTCTCCTCTGACATTTATCAGCCTGTTCCATCAATCCATGCCTCTGGTTCTATTTTGTTCTATTAGATTCTACATATTAGTGGTATTTGTCTTTCTCAGACTGGCTTATTTTACTTAGCACAATATTCTCCAGGTTTATCCATTCTGTCACAAAGTATGGATTCTTTCTTATTTATAACAGCATAGTATTCCATTGTATACATGTACTACAGCTTTTTTATCCACTTATCTCCTGATGGGTACCTAGGCTGCTTTCAAATCTTGGCTATTTTAAATAACACTGCTATGAACATAGGGGTGCATATGTTTTTTCTGATTGGCATTTTGAGATTCTTAGGTATATATCCAGAATTGCTGGGTCAAATGGCAGTTCCATTTCTAATTTTTTCAAGAAACTCCATACTATTCTACAATGGCTGCACCAGTCTGCCTCCCCATCAACAGTGCATAGGAGTTCCCTTTTCCCCACATCCTTGCTCGCACCTGTTGTTTACTGATTTATTAATAGTAGCCATTATGGCAAGTATAGAGTTAATACTTTATTGTGATACAGAGAGATCTGATCAGATTACTGGGGAGGCATAGGAAGGGGCCACAGGAGGAGGCAATGGTAAATAGTCTAGGATGGGTGGTATTGGCTAAGAAGATGAATGCCTCCAGAGCACATGGAATTGTGGGCCAGAAGATTTGAGATAAAAGAGGGCTATCTGGTTTAGGGGCTCCCAGGCTGTCAGACTTGCTCACTGGCTTTCTTCTTCCTCCAGGATGCCTGAATGATCATGCTGCAGCTGCCTACATTTCCCAATGGATGGTATTTTGAATGGGAAGGAATTCTGGGCACAGCCTAGGAATTGGCTGGCCTGGCAGAGAGTAGCAGCTTTACATCTTAGGTATTGTAGAGGGGACAGGTTCTGAGACAGACCCTGCTATTCTTCCAGAATTGTGTAATTTTTTACCTTATTTTGCTTTAGTCTATAAACTAACCCTATAGAAATAACTAAAAAACTAACAGGGGGGCAGTGATAGGGGAACCCAGATGTTTTAATTTAGCCTTAATTGATAGACTTAAGTAATTAAAGCTGTGACTTGATAGACTTAAGTGACTGCTTTAGAGTAAATACTCCTTTTCTTTTATCATCAAATAATTGCTCTGGAATTTTGCATAGAGGGTAGTGGCAGGCAGTAGGACCCCGGATGCTGTTTGGTAGCATTTATAGTTTTAATTTGAATCTTTGGTGATTAGTGATGTTAAGCAACTTTTAATACTTCTATTGGCCATCTGTATGTCCTCTTTGGAGAAGTGTCTATTCAGAAACTTTTTCCCATTTTTATATTAGATTGTTTGTTTTCTTGGTGTTGAGGTGTGTAAGTTCATTATATATTTTGGACATTAATGCCTTATCAAATTATCATTGGTGAATATGTTCTTCTATATGGTGCATCTCTTCATTCCTTTTCATTTTGTTGATGATTTCTTTTGCTTTGCAGAAGCTTTCTAATTTGATGTAGTCATCAAACTACTCCTAGGAGTCATCAAACTGTGCCCTAGGAGACATATTAGCAAAAATATTGCTATGATAAATGTCTGAGATTTTATGGCCTATGTTTTCTTCTGGTATTTTTATGGTTTTGTGACTTACATTTAAGTCTTTAATTCATTTTGAGTTAATTCTTGTGTATGGTGTAAGTTGGTGGTCTAGTTGCATTTTTTTGCATGTACCTGCCCAATTTTCCCCAAATCACTTTTTTTCAATAGTAAATTTCTTTTTTTTTAAAGATTTTATTTATTATTTTTAGAGAGAGGGGAAGGGAGAAGAGGCAGAGAGAGAGAGAGAGATATCAATGTATGGTTGCCTTTCACCTACCTCTAGCTAAGGACCTGGCTTGCAACCTGGTTATGTTGCCCGGCTGGGAATTGAACAAGTGACCTTTGGGTTCACAGGCCAGCACTTTATCCACTCTGCCACTAGACAGGGCTACAAAATTCCTTATTGAAAAGACTGCTTTTACTCCATTATATGCTCTTACCTCCTTTGTCAAGCATTAATTGACCATCAAGGCATGAGTTGATTTCTGGGTTCTCTGTTCTGCTTCATTGATCTATCTGTATGCCTGTTCTTGTGCCAGTATCAGGCTGTTTTGATTACAGTGGTTTTGTTGTAAGTTTGATATCCAGTCTTGTGATCCCTCAAACTTTGTTCTTTTTCACAATTGCTGATACTATTCAGGTGTTTTTGTTTTTGTTTTTGTTTTTTGGTTCCATGTACATTTTTGGAATATTTGTTTTAGAACTGTGAAATGTATCATTTGTATTTTAGTAGTAATTGCATTGAATCTATGGATTGCTTTCAGTGATTCCATGTTCTTAATTAACTCTGCAATGCTTGATAAATCTATTATGATCTCTAGAGTAGTTATAGAACTAATAAACCTTCCAATTATAAAGTTTTATTAATTATTGCAGGGAGGAGATGGAGTGTGGAATTAAGTTAGGTGATTGATTATATTTCGATTTCTTGTTCGTTCATTCATTCATTCAATAAATGTAACTACTATATTAGTCTTAAAAATGCTGCAGATAAAATAGCAGAAAGAAAGAAGAAACTCCTAAACTTTGCAACAACATGGATGAAACTAGAAAGTATTATGCTTAGTGAAATAAGCCAATCAGTGAAGGACAAATACCATATGATCTCACCCACTACAGGACAATAATGAACAAAACTAACAACAAGCCAAACAGAACCAGATATATGAATACAGTGAATAGGCCTTCAGTGGGCAGGAGGAAGGGAGTTGGGGGGAGGGGGGAGGAAGAGGCAAGGAAGGAAAGCGGTTTAGAGAACCTAGTATGAAGAAACCATGGACATGGACAACAGGTGGGATTGACTTTTGGGGGGAATGGGTGGGTGGGGAAGAAGACAGAGGGGAGCAAAAAGGGGATAGATGTAATACAACAACAATGAAATTAAATTTAAATAAAGAACCAAATGAACACTGAAAAAAAAAAAAAAAAGCGGTGAACAGGACATACTAGCCATGCTCTAATGGAGCTTACATTTTAGTCAGGGAAACATGTAAACAGTGAACAGAAGAGTGTCAGATAATGATCAGAAGGAAATAAAACAAGGTGATTTGATTATAACTGCTGAGTGATTCTACTTTGATAGGAAGATCTTTTGAGGAGGTAACATTTGCACTAAGAACAAATATTGTTAGTCTTAAGGATAAGAAATAAAAGTTATCAAATATATCAAAAATTTTGAAAACAAAATAAATCCTCATAGAACATAAATATAATACATTTTCCTAATTTACCCCTTCTTTGTCAAGAATACAGTTGAATTTGAGTAAGTTAAGAGAATTTTATTGATATTTCCAGGTTGCACTTAAAAGTTTTCCAACAGAAGAAAAGCCTAATGGTCATATCTACTATGATGCCTATCCTGTGATTTTGATGGCTCCTTAAAGTTCACTCAAAAGTATACTTAGGTCTGTACATCTTGCTTGTATCAGAAGCTAGATGGTTTCAAATGGTGGTCATATATACTCAGATAAGTTCTAAGCAGAACTGCTTTTGTTGTGATTTTTCCTCTTTCCTCTCTAATTACCTATTGCATGAACATTTGATTGGATCTGTCATAAAATCAATCAAGTGTTTGGTTCCCACTTTTCCTTTCTCTATCATTTCCCATTTTAAACAGCTCTTTACTCTGATAGTTACAGTGACTGCGACTTTAAAGATTAAGATTTTACTGCATAATGACTATCAGTTAGGATAGGAATATGGAAACTGAGTTGTCAATTGATAGGAACTGCAAAGAATTTGAAAAGTCATCTAGGCATGCTATAAACATTTGAGTTTTTTGACTAGAATACTCATCCTTACATAGTTTGCATGGTTAAAAAAAAAATCCTAATTATCTCTGAGAATTTAGCTAAAACTACCACCATTTCCTTTTTTCAAACTTTTCCTGAAATTCATTTTATTGTTTTAATCTATGCACATCCACCACCTTGTCTTTGGCCTCCCTCATAAACAGTTGTGTGCTGGACGAAGTGAGCTAGCATAAGGCCTCTAGTGCTTTATGACATGTACATACTTGAGTGCATACAGCTCTGGGCTACACTGAGATCCTTGAAATTTGAGAGGAGGAATCATGTCACTTTCTTGTTTATTTTATAATTATGGTTAGGTGAAATTTGCATAAAAACCCTTTTAAAGTGAAAACTTCAATGGCATTTCATACATTCAAATATTGTGCAACCACCCCTGTTGTCTAGTTCCAAAACATTTATCTTCCCAAAAGGAAACCCTGCATCCACCAAGCAGCTTCTCCCTGTTCCTTCCTCCCTCAACCACTGGCAACCACTTTTTGTTTTTGTATCCTTAGGGCCTTGCACAGTACCTGGCTCAGAGTAAGTACTTAAAAGTTTATTAGAATAATGAATGGATTACAGATTTCTGAAAGGGGAGGAACTGTCTTTATTTAAATTGCTTCATTTATTTTCACTGCTTTGGGCTGACTGGCAGAAGCCAGTCAGTGTGCTGGTAGAAAGATGTGGAGAAGAAATAAAACAGTTATATTTCTATCCTTCTGGAGATTAAAATTGAATACAGTGCTGTCCAACAGAAATGTGATTCATATAAGTAAACCTGTTTCTGAGCAAAGGGGAACTTGTTCACATGGTGCCTTGGTATAAGACCCAATAATTAGTGTCAAGAAAAACAGATTTTTATTTACAGTATACCAAACTGGGTAAGTGGGAGGCTAGGAGCACTTCAGCTCAGAGCCCTGTTCTCCCAGGACACCCAGCATTTCTCTTGTTCCCCAAAAAGCTGTAGGCCAAAAACATGGCCAGAAGTTTCTTACCTATCAGCTGTCTCCTTCAGAATCTGGTATATGATGCCATCATCTTTTGTATAATAGTCCAGGAAAGCATGCCTTGTGCTACACTGGATCATGGTGAAATTCAGGAAAGGCACAAGTCCTAAGAGAGTCCTCTACACATGTCCCAAGTTCCAAGAGTCCAGATAGAGTCTGGGTCTGCAAGGTGGAATTCTCCGTGGCTGGAGCTGGTACAATCACAGCAGTGACATTTCTGCTTTCTAACTAGCCCAGGCCACATGGTCTTCTCCCATGGTGGACCTATTCAACTACTAAGCTGCCTAGCTGCTACATCATGGCTCTCTTACTACAGACCAGACCTTATAGCTGACTCCCATCTTCATTCTTTCCAAAGCACATGGTTCTGCCCTTAATGGCTGCTGCCTTATTTTTCAAACCTGATCACAGCTGTGATGAGGTCAATGTAGTGACCAGTCCTGATCATTTACAGAATCTCACCTAGGCACCATAAGCTCTTTCATCAATATTCAATGGTCAAAGCCTATCCCATCTTCTTGGCACCAAGGAGCAGCTATAGCCATTTATATAACTAAGGGACTAGCTATCAAGAGAGAACCAAGATGGCGGAGGAGTAACTAGAGTTACACCAATCTCCTCCTGGGATCAATCTGGAATTACAACTTAACTGGGGATAAATTATCTGGAATAACCAAGAGAACATCAGTTGGAAAGAAGCCTTATGCCCGTGGACAGAATAGAAGAGGCCCTTTATCACAATGTGACTGGTAGGAAATGCAGACACCAGAGGGCTGGCTGGGCTCTCACAGGCAGCAGCTGAAGGGACGGAGAAACATCTCAGGTAGAGCAGCCAGGGCTCCGCCTGAGAAAGGTGGGATCTAAAACCCCAGCTGGGCTTGCCAGCTTACAGCAACACAGCTGAGAGTAAACAGGACCCAGGAGTGAAAAGCAAAAAAGCTGCCAGGTTTAGCCAGCTTGACAGAAAGACCAAAAAGACCAAGTTCTTAAAGGGACCATGCATGAAAATACAGTGGCACCCTCTTACTGTGGGCTCCAACAGAGGAAGGACAGAGTGAACTAGAAACACTTAAGGAGGGTTTGGGTCAGTGGCTTTAGGGGAAGAGTTGAGGGAGCAGCCTGTGAGTCCAGTGCTGACCCATCCCCCATATAGCCAGCAGACCACTCTTCTCCAAAGGACTGGAGCCTGGGGGGAAGCCACAGCCCCACCCATAGGAATTAATCTGCCCTACCCAGCAGTGCCTAAGACTGACTTCAGAGGAAAGGTTGATTGGCTTAACAACTAAAGGAGACAAAGACAGTGGATCTCTGGTGGTCTCCAACTGGCTGAGTACGCCCAGACTGGGACAGGAGCTGATCACCAAGCACAGATATAGGAAGTAAAAATCGTGCACCTCTACACCACAGAAGGTCACACCACTAAGACAGTAAGTCAAAGTCGACCACTCCAAGAAGCGGAAACAAATAAGAATCTCCTAAAATAGGGAGACAAAGAAATAAACCCTCAGCAAATGGAAAGGAGGAATCCCCAGGAAGAGTGCAAAATGAAATAGAGGCAAGCACACTCTCAGACATGGAATTCAAAATAATGATGATAGAGAAACTCAATGAGCTCAGCAAGTTCAAAGAAAACTACAAACAATTCCAGGGAAACTACGAAGAACTCCAGGAAAGCTACAAGGAACTTACTGAGAACTATACCAGCATTAAAAAGAACATAGAAACCATCAATAAGAGCCAGGAGGAAATGAAGTATACCATTTCTGAATTGAAGAACACAGTAGAAGGAATCAAAAGCAGGCTTGAGAAAGCAGAGGACTGGATCATCAAGTTGGACGTCAATGTAGAAAAATATTCCCAGGCAGTGCAACAAAATGAAAAAAGACTGAAAAGGAATGAAGAGGTTTTGCTGCAGGACAACATGAAATGTAATAACATCTGTACCATAGGGATACCAGAAGGAGAAGAGGAGGAGCAAGGGATAGAAACCCTCTTTGAAAAAGAAATGACAGAAAACTTCCCTAACTTGAAGAGAGAAAATGTCTTGCAATCCCAGGAAGCACAGAGGATCCCAAGGAAGATGAACCCAAACAGCCCCATTCCAAGACACATCATCATTAAAATGGCAAATTTCAAAGACAAGGAGAGAATCCTAAAAGCAGCAAGAGAGAAACAGCTAATAACATACAAGGGGGCTTTCATAAGGTTATCAGCTGATTTCTCAACAGAAGCACAACAAGGCAGAAGGGGTTGGCAAATAATAATTCAAGCAATGAAAAACAAAGGCCTGCAACCAAAACTACACTACCCAGCAAGGCTCTCATTCAAAATGGAAGGTGAAATAAGGAGTTTCCCAGACAAAAGAAGTCTGAAAGAATACGTCTCCACCAAACCAGCATTGCAAGAGATGCTTAAGGGCCTGCTTTAAGAAGGTGAAGAAACAGAGACAGACAGGTGCAAAGGTAAATGGATTAAATGTACCAATCAAAAGACATAGGGCAGCCGAATGGATAAGAACCAAATTTACCTTATGAATGCGTTAAAGTGATCTTGTTACTATACCTGAAGAACCCTGAAACACCAATTCATAAGAACCTATGTACCCCTATGTTCATAGCAGCACTATTTACAATAGCTAAGTGCTGGAAACATCCTAAGTGCCCATAAGTGGATGACTGGATCAAAGAACTTTGGTATATTTACATAATGGAATACTACACAGCAGAAAGAAGGAACTCCTACCCTTCGCAACAGCATGGATGGAACTGGAAAGTATGCTTAGTGAAATAAGCCAGTCAGTGAAAGACAAATACCAGATGATCTCACCCATTACAGGACAATAATGAACAAAACAAACAACCAAAACAGAACCAGATACATGAATACAATGAATAGACCTTCAGTGGGCAGGGGGAAGTGAGGAGGGGGGAAGAGGAGGCATAGAAGAGGAGCAGTTTAGTAAAGAACTAGCATGCAAGAACCATGGACATGGACTACAAGTGGGATTGACTTTGGTGGGGAGTGGGTGGGTGGGGAAGGGGACAGAGGGGAGTAAAAAGGGGATGGATGTAATACAACAATAATAGAAGTAAATTTAAAAAAATAGCAAGAGAGAAACAGCTAATAACATACACGGGGGCTCCCATAAGGTTATTAGCTGATTTCTCAACAGAAATTTTATAGGCCAGAAGGGAATGGCAAAATTTATTCCAAGCAATGGAAAACAAGGGCCTACAACCAAGATTACTCTACCCAGCAAGGCACTCATTCAAAATGGAAGGTGAAATAAGGAGTTTCCCAGACAAAGAAGGCTAAAAGACTACATCTCTACCAAGTCAGCTTTGCAAGAGATGCTAAAGTGTCTGCTTTAAGAAGATGAAGAAACAGAGAGAGACAGAGAGGAATGCAGGTACAAAGGGAAAAACTGACAATGAATAAATACCTATCAATAATAACCATAAATGAAAATGGATTAAATGTACCAATCAAAAGACATATAGTAGCTGAAGGGATAAGAATTAACTTTCACTTATGGATGCTTTAAAATAGTCTTGTTATAAGTAGATCTTACTAAATAATGTATAGTTTCATATTTTGTATCTGCATTACTTCAGGTTAAATTTTCTTAGATTGGAATTATTTTCTAATTTGGGAAAATCAAGTTGCTTGAAGTAACAGAAAAATCAAATGTAGTTAAGGGGCAAAAAGTAAGAAAATGTGGATGTATATTACATAGAATGCATGCTATTTTTCTTATTCACTATTGCAAAATGTGTGCTTGTTTGTGGGTGTATAACATATAGAGGCTATTCACAATTTATATTTCAAATATCAAAACTGGTAGTTGATGTGTTGAGAAATTAGTCAACCTTTAGGTTAGAAAAGATGCTGAGAGTGAAGATTAATTCGGGATGGAAGTTAACAACTACTAAACTATATGATTCAGGTACATAGGCTATATATATTCTCATATTAGCCTAGTGGAAATAGACATTTCTAGCAATGAAGGCCCCTAAACTGTGGATGTTTGGAAAAAATGTATTAATGCTATGATAAACTTCATTATTGAATGTGATAATACCTAATCTTTACCTCTACAGAGTCTTAAGTAGTTCAGTGGTTAGTTTAGGACCACAGAGGAAGTCAACCACAAGTTCAAAAAATAGCTAGAATACTATTATACAAAATTGTTTAAATCCTAGGGTTTTTTTTTAACCTCAAGTTAATATATATCATAATTTCTACTCTGTGGGGACCAGCTGAGCAATGCAGATGCCATTATTTCTGAAGGCTTAAACTGGTGAAACATGTGTAGAGGAAAAACAGAGTGTATTGAGGAAAATGGGACCTCTGCCTGGGAAAAAATAATCTACTATTTAAGGTGGAAAACTCCAAAAAGAATAAGTTGTAGTTCCAGTGCTTTAAAATATAGTTGAGTTGTACTATTGGAGGTGGTGGGATCTGACTTATAAATAAAATTCATTTTTTACTGAGGGTTTGGGACTATCTCTAGGACAGATTTCACAAAAGTGAATTCTACAATATACCATTTCTGTGATATATTTCAGAAAAATAGCATTTCAGTGTAAAATAAATTTTAAAAAAATGAAAGGAAAAATGTTTCATTTACTACAGTATATCTAAAATATCATTTAATATGTAATAAGTATATGTTATTGACATATTTAAAATTTTTTGTATTAACTCTTCTAAATCTAGTACTTTAAATACTTATAAAAATATATGTGTATAAATGTATTTGTGCATGTGTTTGACATTATTGAATTGAGAGTACTTAAAAAAGTAATTCTTTAAACGAATGAATTAATATAAGCATTCTGCAAAAATGAAAACTTTATATTAATATAAGTTGGGAGGCTGACAGAAGGAAATAATTAAATAGTGAATTATCTGGATGTGAAAAAAAAAGAAGTATGCATTGGTGGTTACAGAATAGACAGTGGGGTATGTAGAAAAATATAGGAAATGAAGAAGAAGCCAAAGAACTTATATGCATGACACATGGTTATGAACTAAGGAGAACATTGCCAGAGGGAATGAGGGATATGCAAAGGTAAAACTCATACAACTGTAACAGCAAAGTCAATTAAATAATACTTTTTTAAAAAAGGAATTAGATATCAGGAAAAATAGTTGTGCCCCACTAAGTCCCATCCCCCAAATTCTAAGGCTTCTATCCACTCTCTTATACTTTAGTAGCCTCATATTTTCTATTATTGCTGTAACAATATACTACAAATATATGGCAAACATGTTGGCTGAAAACCCCTAAATTTGTTCTTGTAGTGTTGAAGGTTAGGAGGTGAGCATGGTTCTGACTAGACTAAAATCAAAGTGTTATCAGGGCTACGTTCCTTCTGGAGGAATCCATATTGTCATTCATATCCAAGCTGTGGTTTACAAAAAAGCATATTTCAGTTTGAGCAAGTCATATTTCCAGTTCTCAACCTGTATCTACCATATTGAACAGCATTAAGTCCAGGGGGATAGGGAGACACTGAGGAATAACTACAAATGTGAGTGATATTTATCAAGGAGAGGTCCAGGGTCCTAGCCTCATAATGAGGTGTGGTAGTGTTCCCTAGAGAAAGCAAAATTCTGAGTGACAAAGGGATGTGTGTGTCTTAAGAGCAGGAAAGGTTATATGGTCCCCATCTCCCAGTTTAAAATCCTTCAATAGTTTCTGTTGTCCTATGGCAAAAGTTCACATTAAGAATTTTGGGCCAATCTATGTAAAGAAATAATGGAATTAGATATGCATTTCATATACAGTTAACCTGATTGCTTTTAAGATTCCATTCTTTCATTTTAACACTTCTACCTAAGTTGTCTTTTTAATTGAAAAAGTAATTTTGTTCTATTACCTTTTCTTCCAAGTTTCTCATTAGACCACAAGGTCAATGCATTTAAATGGAATAGAAATTATTCCTTTTTTTTGTCTTTAGTAGCTATACATTAAAATGTATTTCTAGGATGTGCTTTCTTAAATTCCCCCTGCCCTGGCAGTTAGCCCCTTGATACAATCAAGATATATACATTCTCATCTCTTTTAACCACAGTAGACTGTCACACCACCTGTGTTGATTTTATAAAGTGGAATCTGGCATAAAATTCCAAATAGCTAGATTCACATTTTATTGGGTGAAAAGAACCATACATAGATGGCACTTTGCTAAATTACTGAGAAATCTGTATCTTAATCCTTCTTGGTGACATTCCTAGTTTTGCACCTTGGAATAAAAATGGTAACCTGTTACTAAACAAGGTATAAAAACATCCGGTAACATGAGCTCCTCAAGAAGGATGGAAGGACTCAGGGGTCAGCAGAAGAGCAGAGGTGCTTCCTAGGAACAGTTTAATAAAATTAATTTAGATGGTTGGAAGATATGGACTGAATGTTCCCTCCTGAAATCTTTTCTGTTCTTGCCTCTGTCAGAGTACCTGATACATTTTCCATTTGACAGGGGCAGAACATGGACAATAAAGAAATCAGCCGTAGTGTAGTGTCCTGAGACTTACCTGGTTTCTGTTCTGAAAAGTCTTAAGTTTGGCAAACTCTCCTCTCAGCGCTTGCCTGGTTACCAGGTAGTACTTGCTTCATTTTCCAAGGAGAAATCATAGATTTTATGCATTAAATGGAATTAAACTTCCTGTTAATTCTCCTTAAACTGTCAATAGATAAAACCTATGCAGGCCTCTGCCTCCTTCCCCGGAGACCTTTATGGTGATTTATTTTTAATAAACTATTAAAAGGCCAGGTGATTCATTCCACACTTGACTCTTGCACCTTTTTCCCCCCTAAATCTATTTTTTAAATAATTTTTTAAAAAGCTTTTATTTATTATGTTTTAGAGAGAAGCAGAGAGGGAGAGAGACAGCAATGTATGGTTGCTTTTTTTTTTTTAATCTATTTATTTATTAAAGGTTTTATTATTTCCAGAAGAGGAGAAGGGAGAGAGGCGGAGAGGGAGGGAAACATCAATGTATGGTTCTGGTTGCTTTTCACTTGCCTCCAGTTATGGACCTGGCTGGAGACCTGGCTTGCAGCTTGGTTATATGCCCTGACTGGGAATCGAACCAGTGACCTTTGGGTTCACAGGCTTGTGCCTTATCCACTGTGCCAGCAGCCAGGACCTTATTATTTATTTATTTATTTATTTATTGATAATTACAGGTGCTTAAAACAAATTTTAAATTCAGTGTTAGGTGGGTTTGAGCCCAGGCCTTTGTTTAAAGCAATAAATCTCTACAGAACATCTGAACCTTTCTTGTGCCCCATCTCCAGGAATGCTCTTTTCTCTTGCTGTGGCCCCTCCCCTCCACCTGCTTTATAGCTGGTTAAATGAGGTGTCTCTTGAGTCTTCTTAACCCTCTTTGTCTTCTGTATCTCAGGACTCTGTTTGTTTCCTTGGTCATTGTTTTCAGGCCCCACTGTGCAGAAACTTCTACAAGGCAAGAAAGAGAACATACAGCTTTCCATCATATTTCGATGTTATATATAATTCCTAGAGCATTAAGTAAGTACAGGCATAATGCAACTTGGTGATTCCCACTATAGATGCCAGTTATTGTGGAGGAATCTTGAATAAACTGGATTTCCACACCCTGTGTCTCTATAGAGAACCCATGTCAACATCGATATAGTGATTCCCTGTTATGATGAACTGTGTGTGTAGAAAACCAGTGATTTGTCTTTACTGAGAATTCAAGCAAGGTAGGCACTTAAATAACTCATATGCCCTAACTGGGATGAAAATTGTAAACAAAAGTGTATGTTTTAGTCAAAAGTTTAAAAGTTTTAGAATTCTGAGTGTTCTTCTGCCTCTCATGATTTTGGCTTATAATGAATTACAAAATTTACAAACTTTGAAAACAGCCTGCCTGATGCACACATTAAACCATTTCTGATAATGTTTTCTAAGCATTGATTTTAACCTGAAACATTAATTTAAGTAGGTGTATTGCACTTCAGAGGTCAGGTTAATGTCATGGGTATTGCTCAGGTTGAAAGCGTTCTTGCATTTGCAGAATCTGGTGTCAATATTTCATTTTTTCTAATTGGAAAGGAAAAGTGGTTTTCTTTCCTGATTGGCATCTTTATCACCTTTTAAGACCTCTACTTATCTGAAGAGCCCTTCATATGGGCTCTTGTTCTTTCCTATCAGATTGACACATGTAACATTACATTTTAAAAAGCACTTAGCCTGTCATGGGCAGCATTAGTCTTGGAAATTTATGTGGTCAATGTTGTCATTTTGTGGGTGGAAATTGGGTAGGTGACAGGAAAAATATGACAATTCATGGACAAAATTATTTCTGAGGTTTTTTTGTTGATTTTGTTGTTCTAGTCATTCATATGCCTGTCACTAACCTCATTAGGTCAAAGGCTTAGAAGGATTTAAAAAAAAATAAAATTGGCATATGTTTTGGTGATAGTGGTATTTGTTTTAGTATCAGAATGGTGATTTTATTTTCTCTTTGGGAGGAAAACTAGGTTTCAAGTATCTAATTTTTGACTTGAAAAATTAATATTGCACAGTGCATTTTGCCTCAGGAAGGCCTTTAAGGCAGGATATTGAAGTTTGTCTCACTTTTCCCATAAGTCAGAGAACTCAAATTCTTGCCAGCAGCTGTAAAGGACAAGCAATTGAATTAGCTTCTGTGACAAGACTGATGTTTTTTGGAGACTGTTCTTTTATTTGTTCTAAAGTTATCAGGCACTTAAGGAAAGTAATATACTTTGGGTTTGAACCTTTAAGGAATGTTCTTTTATTGGAAAAAATTAGTCAGGTTCATATTGAAGTGAACTATGGAATGAAACATCTGTTGTTGTCTGTGGATGTCTGGGTGACATACTTGCAGTGACATGTTGCCAGCTTACATCTGGAATTGCTCATCTGTGCTGGACAGATGTTGGTGAGAAATAGGTCATTGTAGCAGCAGAGTATGAGATTACACAAATTTCTGTATTCTTGAAGTGACAGGCATTACATTTTGTTCATGTTAATTATCAATATGTCACGCCCACCATGGATACATGGAACATGCTGGCAGCTGTCAGAGGGGAGCGGTGAGCGGGGACTGGGTGAGAGAAGGTGAAGATTAGACAAAGAACATATACTTACAATGCATAGACTCCAGACAACAGTGTGGAGATGGCCAGAGGGAAGGGAGGACAGGGGCTGAGGCTGGATGAAGGTGAGTAAAGGATGGGAAAATGGGGCCATCTTTAATGGTGTCAACAATAAAAACGCAGTTAAAGAAAAAGAAAATGTCATGCCCCCTAAAATATCAATATACATGTGATAGATAGCAAGTGTTGGCAGCTTCTTGAGAGAAAAATCAAACTAGCAGCCCTGGTTGATAGCTCAGTGGATAAGGCACCAGCCTGCAAACCCAAAGGACACAGGTTCGATTCCCAGTCAGGGCACATAACCAGGTTGCAAGACAGATCTCCTGCCAGGTCCGTAGCTGGAGGCAGGTGAAAGTCAACCGTACACATTGATGTCTCTCTTCCTCTCTCTGCCTCTCTCTCTACCCTTCTCTCTAAATATAACAAATAGAAAAAATTTAAAAAAAATCAAACTAGCTACAGAGGATTCATACAACACCAGTTTTCCATGGCACTAATAAATAACTCTCAGTATTGCAAGTGGAATTGGGAGAAGGGTGCATGAACATGCATATGGATGTTTTTTAGTGCTTTTGTGGTTGCACCCAGAAAGATGCTAATTCACAGACATACGTTAGTCCTGTGAAAGGAAACATCACTGAGATTAGAAAAGTGAACAGCAGGAGGATGCAAAGCAGTGACATTTAATGAGTACTTATCACCAGCTGTCATTAGTGTTCAAGCTGCTGTTAAGTTTTGTATGCTTTATATAGTCCTTTACAAAGAGATCCTTTGGAGCTCATAACTTGAATGTCACATGACTTTCTGTTTCTTTCTAGAATGCCCATTATTTTGTACTAGTGAGATCCTTCTGTTTCCCCGTGCCTCTAAAATTTTAAAGAGAATCAAAGAATGCATAATTTATATCTGTCCCAGAGGTAATGTAGTGACTCAGTGATATCAATGAAGGGATGACTTTAAATTTTATGTCTTATGCCAAAGGTGATTTCTGTGTGAAAACTGTAAGAACTGGCCTTGGGCATAACCAGGTACAGTCCTTCTAACAGCAGACTGGATTCTAGGGAGATTGTAGCTGAAAGCTGTAGTGGATCAGCTCCACCCTTATGACTCATGGTTGCTGACATGGAACACCTAGCAACTGACTTCACTGCACAGAACACTTCTTACTTTCTCTGCCTCTGGAGAGTGCCCACTGGAGACCTGTGTCTCAGAAGGCAGGTGAATAGAGATTTTCTGTGCAAGAATTCAGAACAAGGCCAAATGAGATTTCTGTTTACAGCATTGGAAAAAAAATGCTTTCCCCACTCTGGTCCCAGAGGTGCTGACTGATGAATCAGATGAAATCCTTTAGTCCTTAAGCCACAAATGCAATGACACCCTTTGATCATCATTGTTTTCATTGATCTCAGAGCCTGGAAACCTTCCTCACCCAAGGCCCAGATATACAAGGTCTGTCCCGAAAGTATCGGCCCAATATCAATATAATTAAAACAGTTTGCTTGGCTGATACTTCTGGGACAGACCTTGTATAGATTGTTGGAAGTAGAAAGTCTCAGAATTTCTAAGGGACAAGAGAGCAAAATAATATCCTACTGTCTTCAACTTGGTTAACAATCTCTGTTTTGTTCTTTGAGGCAAACAATTCTTAACATCTGTTTTTAAGCAGTTTGTGGCTACTTGTTTTTTCCTCTGGGGAAAATTTAGATTCAAAGGTACACAGTCTTATAATCTAGTGGGATAAAAGGTTTATATAAACCTAGAATTCCATCTAATGGAACTGGGAAGAATTTTTCCAGATTGATTCTCTATTTTGTTTTTCTTTTGTTTATGTTTTTGTCTGTATATCTATAGGTGTGTGTATGTGTGTGTGTGTATACATACACTTTTGTTTATATATAGCAATCTTCATTTTATTTTATTGATCCCATCCTCTTTCAGAGAATGCTCTTAGTACAGTACTCCATGATACTTTAATTTGCATTCCTCTTAAGAGACTTTTCTACTATATTACACTCTTGACCACCTGCATCCACTTGAAATTCTCACTTCCTTTTGCTTCTGAGATGTCTCTAACTCCTTGTTCTTCCTGCTTGTCTAATATGCATATGTACAGGCATATTTCATTTTATTTCACTTTACTTTGTGGTGCTTTGCAGATATTGTGCTTTTTGAAGGTTTATGGCAACCCTACATTGAGAAAGTCTGCTGGCACCATTTTTCCAAAGCTTACTCTTTTTATGTGTTTATCACATTTTGGTAATTCTCATGATATTTCAGACATTTTTATGAATAGTATATTTGTTATGGTGATCATTAATCTTTAATATAACTATTGTAATTATTTTCAGGTACTACAAAACCCACTCACATGACAGCAAACTTAATTGAGAAATATTGTGTGTATATTTTAAATGCCATTCTCCTATCTTTCTCCCTCTCCTTAGGCTTCCCTATTTTCTGAGACATAACAATATTGAAATTGGGCCAATTTATAACCCTACAATGACCTCTAAGTGTTCAAATAAAAGGAAGAATTAATTACACATCAAAAGCTGAGGTAGCCAACATTGTGAATGGAAAGGCAAAGTTCTTAAATGAAATTAAAAGTGCTACTCTGGTGAACACACAAATAAGAAGAAAGTGAAGCAGCCTTATTGCTGATATGGAGAAAAGTTTTAGTGGTCTGGATAGAAGATCATACTAGCTACATTTCCTTAAGCCAATGCCTAATCCAGAGCAAAGCACTAACTCTAACTTAGTAGAGGCAAAGAAAGGTGAGAAAACTGTGAAATAAAAGTCTGAAATTAGCAGAGGTTGGTTCAGGAAATGTCAAGGACAGAAGACAGCAGCAGAGCTGATAATAGAAGGTGTAGCAAGTTATCCAGAAGATCTAGCTAAGATAATGAAGGAAAGTGACTAATCTAAACAATAGATTTTGAATGTGGAATGAAACAGCCTTGAATTGGAAGGAAATGCCATCTAGGTCTTTCAAAACTAGAAAGGAGAAGTTAATGCCTGGCTTCCAAGCTTCAATGGACAGGCTGACTCTCTTGTTAGGGGCTAACACAGCTGTGTACTTTTAAGTTGAAGCCAGTGCTTATTTACCATTCCAAAAATCCTATGGCCCTTAGAAATTATGCTAAATCTATTCTGCCTGTGCTCTTTAAATGGAACAACAAAGTCTATGACAGCACACCTGTTACAATTAGATTTACTAAATATTTTAGGCCCACTGTTGAAACCTATTGCTTAAAAAAAAAATTCCTTTCAAAATATTATTGCACAATGACAGTGCACCTGTCACCCAAAAGTTCTGATGATGATATGCAGTGAGATAAACATTTTCATGACTGTTCATACAACAATCATTCTGTAGCCCATAGGTAAAGAACAAAGTTTGACATTCAAGTGTTATTATTTAATAAATATTTTGTAAGGCTATAGCTGCTATAGATAGAGATTCCTGTGATGGGTGCTGTTAAATGTTGACAGCCTCCTGGAAAAGACTCACCATTCTAGATGCCATTAAGAATATTTGTGATTATGGAAAAAGGTCAAAATATTAACATTACCAGGAGTTTGGAAGAAGTTAATTCCAACTATCATGGATAACTTTGAAGGGGCCCAAAACTTCAGTGGAGGAAGTAACTGCAGATATGGTGGAAATATCAAGAGAAGTAAAATTAAAAGTAGAGTCTGAATACATGGTTGAATTGCTGCAGTCTCATGATAAAACTTAAACAGGTGAGTAATTGCTTCTTATGGATGAGCCAAGAGCAGTTTCTTGAGATTGAATCTATTCCTGGTGAAGATACTGTGGATCATTATTGAAATGACAACAAAGTAAAATATTACCTAAACTTAGTTGATGAAACAGCAGCGATGTTTGAAAGAACTGACTCCAATTTAAAAAGAAAAATTTTTTGTGGCAACATACAGTTAAGTATTATCTTGTGCTACAGAGAGGCATTGTTCATGCAAGGAAAGTTTGATCAATGTGACAAACTTTATTGTTTTATTTTAAGAAATTGGCACAGCCATCCCAGCCTTTAGCAACTACCACCCTCATCAGTCAGTGGTTATTAACCTCAAAACAGGACTCTTCATCAACAAATATATTATGACCTACTGAAGGCTCAGATGATGGCTAGCATTCTTAGCAATAAAGAATTTTAATTAAGGCATGGATTTTAGACATAGTGCCATTGCCCACTTAGTGGACTCCAGTATAGTGCAAATGTAACTTCTATATGTGCTGGAAAACCCAAAAACTTATGTGACCCACTTTATTGCAATATTTGCTTTAAAATGATCGTCTGGGGCTGAACTCACAATATCTCTGAGGTGTGCCTGTACACAATAGCAAACAAATGTTTGAAGATTGATGAAAGGGATTTTATAGATTATTCAATTGCACCACTATAAATCTCAAATGAGAGGTTTTATATTTCTCTGTCTCATTTTTAACAGTCTCCTTGAAAGGTGGTCATAAGGCTGTTAATCTTAAGTATAGATTCTTTCCTTGAGTTGAAATCTAGTTTAGAAGCAAATATAGGAGTCTAGTCCATTTAGAACATGCACTAGAAGCTTTATTATCAATGTGGTTGAATTGGAGCATATGGCTAATATCTGTGATGCATGGGCTTCTAATACAGTCCTGTTAATATAAACTGGCTCCTCAGTGATAGGCAAAGCTAGACAGCTGCAGTTCTCCTTAGCTATGGCAGACTGTTGAAAGCATAACAGAGTAGGAAGTCCCATGCCTCCTATGAATTTAAGGGAGGAAGGTGATGAGCTGGAAAAGTTCAATTCTTTTTCCCAAATACAAAAATCAGATTATTTCTTCCCAAGAGGTAAATGGGAAAGAGGGCAGAGACTATGTCATCTTGTAAAGTTGATGTTCCCTCCCCTCTATGAAAATTGACTTTCAGGTCTTATTATTTAAGAAATATATTTCATAAGGTTACTATTGCCATAGATGGTAATTATTCCTGTGATGGATGTTGGCTAAGATTGACAGACTTCTGGAAGGGACTCATCATTCTAGATGCCATTAAAAATATTCATGATTATGGAAAGAGGTAAAAAATTAACATTAATGGGAGTGTGGAAGAAGTTAATTTAAACCATCATGAATAACTTTGAGGGGCTCAAGACAATAGGAATTGTGGAACCATTTTATTAAAGACATCTTGCCCTAAATATAAAATATGTACAATGTTACAATGGAAAGAATAGAATCCTTTCTGCTTTGCTCATTTGCTAATTTCTTTTCAATATGTTCTGCATCATTCTTTCCCTTCACTTCCCTGCACTTTGGCCACTTCAGGCTTTGCAATCAAGCAATCTTTCATCCAGACTCAGAGTCTGTAATGGATCTATGGATCTGGATGAAAGACATTCATTCAGTGTAACCAACTGCAGTATGTTTTTATTTCTGGTCATTTTCTACCAACAAAAGTGCTCTCAATGATGTCTGAATCATTCCTGCACCTGTCTCCCAAAGTTGTAAAACTTATACCTCTGTTTAGTTTTCATACTCTAGGCCCTTAAGAGACACTAACATGATTAGTGTTACTTTTTATTTTTAATTTTCAGTGCTTTTGACTTCTGAAGTCTTCTAGGTTCTTTCATATCTTATTCTTTACCAAAGCCTTTCTGCATGATTCTTTTTTCACCTTCTTGCCTTGCATTTTATTAGGTCTTCTTTATCCATCCATGGCTCCACTACTACCTACATGCTAATGAATCCCCAGAAACTACCTTCATTCCAACCACTTTCTCCAGCTCTAGGCCCAGACTTCCCAACTTTCCGGTTTCTTCTGGGGCACATCTTACTGAGACTTTGAAATTTGAACATCACCAAATAAAACAAATTGCATCTTACAAAAATATACTCCTATTTGTTTTATTCCATCTCTAGGTTAATGTTATCACTATTCCTTTTACCTCCTACACTGGATATCTTGAAAGTAATATTTAATATGTCCTAAACTGTGCTGGGTGCTAAGAAAACAGAGACAAATCAAGACAGAGTTCCTGTTCTCAACCAGTTTTCAGATATTAATTTAAATTCATTAACAAAGCATACAATTTGAAATATTTGAAATAGAAATATTTATGGGAAAGTTATAGAGATAATCCAGAGAAGGGTGTGATGTAGGTTATAAGCTGAATTTTCAAAACCAAGTTGGAATTTGTCAAGCAGACAGGAAAACAAAAATACCATGGCATCGGACTAGAAACATCATGATGGTAAGAAAGCTCTAAGAGGCTCACTCTTGGGAAATGAGGATTGGTTGTAGATGAAGCAGAGTAAGAACAGCAGGGACCAAGTAAAAGATTTTAATGAAGAAAGAGACATTCTCTCAATATAACTTTGCATACAGTAACAGTAATGCCAGGATATTCTTCCTCTGCTGAAAGTCTCCTGGGACTGTTTTTAACCCAAGCCTATGGGTGACAGTGAATGTTAAGTTTTCTAGAGGGTCTATGAGCCAAAGCAAAGGAAACTCAGGGGAATGGAAAATAGAGAATAACTGATAAATCGATAAACAAAATGTCCTGGATGAATGATCTGATATACCTACCTATCTTCCATCCATCCATCCAATAAATTTTTCTATCTGCCATGGCTGGTTTTTGTATGCTTATATAGCATGCTTTATAAGAGACCCCAGTAAGAATGAAAAATGAAGGATAAAATGGGCAAACATGATTCAACACTGTTATGGAAAAGGTTATTTTAAGAGCAATGTGTCTTGGAAAAGGGTAAGAATGTAGACAGGGAGACACCTTAAGGAAATATTGAAGTAGTCCAGATGAAATATTAAGTGAGTAGATCAATAAATAGAGGAACACCTTTATATCTAAGGACATATAGCTATTTACTATTTTTAAAGCTTTTCTTATAAATATCAGCCACCACGTACAAAGTAATTGATTCAATAAATATTTATTGATTACCTACCTGTATTGTCAGCCCTGGGATTTCGACAGACTTGTGCCCATAAAAGATCACATGAGATCATTGGGTTGCACTTTCCTGACACCCAACCTCAAAGTTCTCAGCTCAGACCACTGACAGACACTGTTAATGGATCAAAATTGGCTTTTGAAAAAAAGTCTGTTAGCTTTTTTTTTTTAACAATGATTTTTATGGCAAAAAAAAAGATAATTATACTAATGGGCCTAGGTCAATAAATGAACGTGGAGTTTGAATTTGGGCAGACCCAGAGCACCGCACCCTGTCTTTGGTGACAGCTGACACAGCCAGAGCTATCGATGGTGTTGGCACGAGCTGCTCCGGACCCGTCTTCTTGCCTACTTAGGCTGCCCGCTCTTCTCCCACCTTGTGCTCTGACTTCACCCTTAGAGCTTGGATAGGCTGGGAAAATCTAACAAAATGTTTCTGGAAGGAGATGATCATGCTGACATTGGTTTTGTTGAAGTATGATTTTCCTCTTTCTTAGTGACAGAAATGGCCGGAGCAATCTCTGACTTTCTCCCAAAGGCACCTACGTGTTTTCCTAGGCTAACTCCTCATGCATTGGCAAAAGCTGAAATTGTAATTCAGATATTGGGTGTTCTCAATGTAAGTCATTCTCTATGGAAAGTGTTCTACCTGCCAGCTTTCATGCATGCCTATCAGGGAAGGTTTCCTGCATATCAGGGAAGGGGGACTATAATTTCTGGATTAGCTTTTTGATACAAAGCATTTATTTGACACCTTTAATCAGAATACTGTGGTTGTAGTTATAATGTTCGGTGCAAATCATGTTTACAAACAATAGTGCCAGCTATCAAAGAATTGAAAAAAATGATAACCATATCTCTATTTCTCTTGACTTCATTTGCAGATTTTTATTTATTTTATTTGTTTACAAATGGAAGATTTATGGAAATCCTGCATTAAGTAAGTCTACCAGCACCATTTTTTTCCAGCAGAATTTACTCACATTATTCTGCCCATGCCACATTTTGGTAATTCTCACATCATTTCCAACTTCTTCATTATTATTATATTTGTCATGATGATCTGTTTTCTTTGAGAAATGGTTTGTGAAAGTAAGAATCAATTGATGTAGCAGACTTCATTATCTTATTTTAAAAAGCAGCAACAGCCACCTCAGCTTTCAGGAACTGCCCTAGTCAGGCAACAACGATCAACAACAAGCAAGGCCCTCCACCAGAAAAGAGAGGAAGACCTGCTGAGGTTCAGTTTTTAAAAACCCACTTTTTTTTAACTAAAATGTTTTTTGTTTTTTTTTCCTAAGATTTTATTCTTTGTTTTTAGAGAGAAGGACAGGGAGGGAGGAAGAAAGGGAGAGAAACATCAATGTATGGTTGCCTTTCACCTGCCTCCAGCTACGGACCTGGCTGAAGACCTGGCTTGCAATTTGGTTATGTGTCCTGGCTGGGAATTGAACCATCAACCTTTGGGTTCACAGGCTGATGCCTATCCACTGAGCCACCAGCCAGGGTTTTTAACTAAAGTGTTTTTAATTATGGTATGCACACTGTTTATTTAGATAGGATGCTATCGCACACTTAATAGACAATAGTATAAACATAACTTTTATATGCACTAGGAAACTAAAACAATTGTGTGACTTGCTTTATTGAGATATTGGGAGTATTGTGGTGGCCTGGAACTGAACCCACAGTATCTCTGAAGCATTTCTGTATTCTATGGCAGCAAATAGTCATCATTTAGAAATTTTTAACTTATGTTTTAAAGAACAGCTGATCATCATTTTTATTTTTATTTTTATTTATTTATTTTTTTAAAGATTTTATTT
Source organism: Noctilio leporinus (assembly GCA_004026585.1). Lineage (NCBI taxonomy): Eukaryota > Metazoa > Chordata > Mammalia > Chiroptera > Noctilionidae > Noctilio > Noctilio leporinus. Next base: position 46,744 of record PVIW01006703.1, on the reverse strand, counting down.
AATTATTTTTAGAAAGAGGGAATGGGAGAGAGGCAGAGAGGGAGACAGACATCAATGTATGGTTGCGTTTCACCTGCTCCAGCCACAGACCTGACTGGAGACCTGGTTTGCAACCTTGTTATGTGCCCTGGCTGGGGAATCGAACTTGCGACCTTTGGGTTCGCAGGCCAGTGCCTTAACCACTGTGCTACCAGCCAGGGCTGATCATCATTTTTATAGTAAGGGAATATTTTTAAAAATATTTTTAGAGATCCAAGTTAACATTTTTAAAAAATATTTTATTATTTTTAGAGAGATGGGAAGGGATAGAGGGAGAGAGGGAGAGAAGCAGAGAGGGAGAGAGACATCAATGTATGGTTGCCTTTCACCTGCCTCCAGCTACAGACCTGGCTGGAGACCTGGCTTGCAACCTGGTTATGTGCCCTGGCTGGGAAGTCAAACCAGCAACTTTTGGGTTCACAGGCTGGTACTTTATCCACTGTACCACCACCAAGGGCTCTAAATGGCAGTGAGCTTTAAACCTAAACAGTCCAGAGTTTTATTAGAGGATAGAATGTCTAGATTTTACAAATTGAAATATTCTGCCATAAAATTTTATTGCAAAGAAGAAACCAGGAAAAGGCATATATGCAGTTCAATAAATATGAAGCTCTGTATTTGTTTGTTTTGCTTATTAAACTCAAAGATGTTGGGAGTTACCTAATCATACCCTGATGATGTTATCATGATTTACAAATCTACCTGAACAATCCATTTTCTCTCTCTGCAGCTCTGAGTGTGGGAGGCGAGCAGGATGGATGTGTAGAGGACATAGTGACCCCTCCTGTGTGAAATGCTCATCCTTTTGTTCATCAGTTTCCCTCATCTAAGTTAGGGGCATTTATCATTCTCATTTTCCTACTTTCTGTAAAAAGGTAAAGATTAATTAATTATTGAACCACATCTAGACAGGGGAAAAAATAACTTTGGGTGTTATGTTTATCATTTCAGGTAATTGTAACCTTAAAAAAAAAGTATTTCTTGGTAAGCAGTTTGGTTTTTGGATATAATTTTGTCCACTTTAAAACATAGTAGCCCTGGCTGGTGGCACAGTGGATAAGGTGCCAGCCTGCAAACCCAAAGGCTGCTGGTTCGATTCCCAGCCAGGGCACATAACCAGGTTGCAAGCCAGGTCTCCAGCCAGGTCGATAGATGGAGGCAGGTGAAAGTCAACCATACATTGATGTCTCTCTCCCTCTCTGCCTCTCTCCCTTCCCCTCTCTATAAAAATAATAAATAAAATCTTTTAAAAACATAGTAAATAATTTAAAAAGCTATTATAGAAAGGTTAGACAAAAGTGATAGAACTCATTAGATTGAAGAGCACATGATTTTTTAAAGCAGTAGTAGTTAGAGATTAAAAGTTTACAGATGAATGCTGAGGTGGAGAAAATGCGCATAAAGTTAATATTGTATTAAAATGTGTTACTTTTTTAAAACTTCAAAGTTAGGTGTAAAAAACTGCCCCCCATGCTGAACTTCTTGTTAAGAATTTGCTTATTACATGGTTTTTACTTCAAGTTTCAAAACCACTAACACTATTAGGTTTTAGTTGTTGTTGGTTTTTTGTTTTTGTTTTTGTTTTCCTCTATCTGTCCTGATGATTTTAAGCAAGTTCTTGGAGAGACCAATTAAGAATTGATAAAGAGGTATTTTGTTGAGATTATGAAAAAAAAATTTATTTCTTGAATGTAATAACATTTTCTGTTGGCTGCTTCTGTGTCTAAGAGGAAAGATTATCCTACTTATTCCCATTTTAGATGGTCTGGGTCTGGTCATTGAAAATCTAATAGACAGGATTTTAGTCATAATAATTGACACAATAATCAGCTTCAATATTAATAATGACATGCCCTTAATTTATAGTACTTTATACTTTGCAAAGCATTTTCACACATATGAGAGTTTAAACTTACTTAAAATGTAAGGATAGTTCAGTAAGTTATTAAACTTTTCAAAGATCTCTCTATACCTTCTCCTCTGATAGTGGAAACAATGTCTTATAATTATTCCTTCAGTGGTCAAGGGGAAAGGGGTTGAGGGGAGGCAGAGGCAAGGAAGGGGAGCAGTTTAGACAAGAACCTAGTATAAAGGAACCATGGACATGGACAACAGGTGGGATTGACTTTGGGGGCAATGGGTAGGTGGGGAGGGGGACAAAGGGGAGCAAAAAAAGGGATGGCTGTAATACAACAACAATAAAATTTAAAAAAAAAGAAAATATTATTCTCCTCTCAAATAATACCAGTCCAAATAATACTAAGTTCTTAAGAGTTTTGGCTTCAAGTCTTAGCTCTTTGTCTTTCAGAAATAATACTTTATTCCCCAAATAACCATTGTTTCTTTTATATTGCTGCAGATAGAAGGACTTTAATGAAAAAAATCATATTCTAACAGAAAATATCTGTTTGCCGTAATATATGTTTATTCATTCTGAATGTCCATCTTCCTTAGAAATATTAGACTAGAACTTATGTGACATGCTATGTATAAAATTATTTGACCTATGCATTGATAGTTTGCTCTAAAATGATATATGAAATTTTTTAAATACATTGAATTTGTGGCCAAGTTTATTAAGTTTACCCCATATTACTGTGGAATAATCATTAGTTGAAGAAAGTAGTATGACATCATAGAGAAATTTGTTCTTATTATTTAAAAAATTAAAGAAATCTAATGTCAAATATAAATTGGCATATTAGTCTATGCTAATAAATAACAAATGTGAAAAATGTAAACTTTCCTATCTCCAGAACAAATTATATTTATATAAGAAAGCAAAGTTTTAGTAGCAGAAGCATTTTGTTGAAATTCGGCATGTAAAAGCAGTCACTTATTAAACTTCCTATTCTTTTTTTTTTTTTTTTTAAGATTTTATTTCATTATTTTTAGAAAGAGGGGAAGGAAGAGAGGCAGAGAGGGAGAGAGACATCAGTGCATGGTTGCGTTTCACCTGCCTCCAGCTACAGACCTGACTGGAGACCTTGTTTGCAACCTGGTTATGTGCCCTGGCTGGGGAATCGAACCTGCGACCTTTAGGTTTGCAGGCCGACACCTTATCCACTGTGCTACCAGTCAGGGCTAAACTTTCTATTCTTAATTATCATCAGTCACAAGTTACTTTGATGCTATAACATTCATGGTGATTATAAAGATTAAGTATTTAAGAATGAGCCAAAACAAAATTTAAAAATATTTTAAAAATTGTCATAGTAGGTGAGATTTATTTTCCATCCAGCAATGGTTTTGTTTTGCCTTTCAGAGTGATCCTAAGGGATATTGTTTGTTTTTACATAAATCTTAAGAGGTTAGTGAGGCACCAACAATTGTCTTCATTCCCTGGTCATGGTTTACACATTGCTCATTCTTGAATTCCCAGCTGATTTTGTTTGAAGTGCTAATTTGGAAATTCACACAAAATAAGGAAACAAAAGGCAGGACTCTTTTCCTTAACTGGACAAATTATACTTGAATTCTGCTGAGGATGGATTGAAATCTCCCACCCTTGCTCCCTAGAGTCTTTGTGGGTGCTGGAGGTGCGGGCCCTGGTGACCTTCACTTACCCATGCCTTTTGCTTCTCTCCTGTCAGCCTCTTTGGATCCTGAGGACCCATCCTGGATCCATGGGTGGGAGCCCCAGACCACCAGAACTTCTGAGGTCCCCAACAGCCTGAGCAGCTCCTAATCCTCTGGCAGGCTCTGCCAACAGAAACAGATTGCACAAGGAAGGGGAATGTGTGTTTGATATCCAAAGCTGGAATTCAAAATATTTTTTTTTAGGGAAGCATTATCTCTCTCTGTCCCAGCCTCCTTTTCTCTCCATGAATATACCACTTTTTCTAGCATCATCATCATTGCTCTCACTTTCTCTCTTCTGGGAACGTGTCACTTACCTTCTGTCACATCATTTAGATGCCATCCAGATGTCACGTGCTCAGAGAGGCCCTCTACCACATTATGACACTCACTTTTATTTTCTTCATAGTAATTTCTACTATATGAGTAGCATCACTCATCTCTGTTTATTTTTCTCTTCTGTGTCCCTCCTTACTCCCCTTTCCCATACAGAAATAGAAGCTCCTGAGTGTATAGATCTTGTGTCTCTTTGTTCACAACTGTCAATCCTCTCTTAGGAGAGTAATAAACTACTTGGTGGTAGGCATTTGTCAGATGTTTGAATGAATAAATGAAAAAATTTAGTGAATAGGAGAGAGATATGATAGTATTATGAGTCTGCCTTAACAGAATTTACAGGGGCTGCAGAAACCAGTTTAGAAAAGTATCCATCCTACACAGCAGGACAGATGTTTCTCTTTTCAAATATTTGTCTTAGATATAAACTTTTGGAACACAACTTTTTCTAAAGTTAGGGATTAGTTCTATTTCTGTGAGAACAGCTGATTCAGTTTATTAATTGAGAACAAAAAATAAGTAAACATTTTCTAATTTAAATAAACAGAGCTGAGATATTTAAGAGGCATACTCCCTGGCAATATACTTTTTAAAATTGTTTTCTCCTTCTATCCAAACACACCCCTTTGTTGTATTAACACTCATTGTCTCAGAGGTAATGTAGTGTTTTTGTTTTTTTTTGGTGGTTGTTGTTGTTTGTTTTTAGGCCCTTTCCCACCTTTGAAATACATACATCATTTGTCTTTGCTTATTGTAGTCCTCCTACTCAAGTCCTGCTTATTCTTGATGCATTTCTTGACTGCTCCTTTGGGCTCCCATTTCTGTGGTCATGAAGTACATAAGTAAGACTTATTGACTGTACCACATTTTGACTTATATTGAACTCTCTACTAATCATTATTAATGGGCTACATTTATTTAAAACTTTTCATGAGCCAGGCACTGCTCTGTGCAACCCCTTTCACCCCACAGCAATTCTTTGATGTAGCTGCTCTTGTTAATTCAGACATACTCTACCTATTTGTATCCTGTGAATAATGAATCTGAGCCCCGAGAAGTCAACTGGTTCTGGGTAATATACTGACTACATTGTGGGGGCAAGATTTGCACCTTGCAGCTGGCTTCCATGCCCATGCTCCTCCTTTCCATTTCAACAGGTACAAAGTAAGCATGTTGTAGGCTGGGCTCCTGTCCTATCATTCTCTGTGTACAAGTAGCAAATCCAGTCAGTGCCCTACACAGAGTAAATATTGTACAGTAGTGATAATAATAGGGGATAGAATGCAAATCTCCAAAATATAAACTCTAAGACAATTGCTCTGAAGGTGCAAAAGGAATCATAGGAATCTGCCGAATTCTTTCATCAATGAAATAATAATTTCGCAGACATGTGTTTTGGTTTCACACATTGCCCCCTCCTCGTTCTTTCAAGGATTGTTGGTAGGAATGGAGGGGGAACAATAAAAGAGTAAAGAAATTTTGCCCAAATAAACAGAATCAGAAATGAAAGAGGGGAAATCACAACTGATACCTCAGAAATACAAAAGATTGTAACATATTACTACAAACAACTATATGACAAAAAATATGACAACCTGGATGAAATGGACACATTTCTGGAAAGGTATAATCTGCCAAAACTGAACCCAGAAGAAGCAGAAAGCCTGAATAGGCCAATAACAACTAATGAAATTAAAGAAGTAATCCAAAATCTCCCAAAGCACAAAAGCCCTGCACCAGATGGCTACACAGGTGAATTTTACCAAACATTTAAAGAAGAACTAACTCCTATCTTCCTCAAACTATACCAGAAAATTCAGGAAGAGGGAAGACTCCCAAAATCTTTCTATGAGGCCAATATTATTCTAATCCCAAAACCAGGGCAAGACACAACTAAGAAAGAAAGCTACAGGCCACTATCTCTGATGAACATAGATACTAAAATTCCCAACAAAATATTGGCCAATCGGATTCAGCAGTATATTACAAAGATCATACACCATGATCAAGTGGGCTTCATCCCAGGGATGCAAGGATGGTACGACATTTGTAAATCAATAAATGTAATACACCACATCAACAAATGGAAAGATAAAAACCATATGAGCATATCAATAGATGCTGAAAAAGCAAATGATAAAGTACAGCAACCATTTATGATAAAAACACTCAGCAAAATGGGAATAGAGGGAGGATACCTCAACATCATAAAGGCCATCTATGAGAAACCTGAAGCCAAAATCATACTTAATGGACAAAAACTGAAAGCTTTCCCCCTAAGATCAGGAATGAGACAAGGCTGTCCACTTTCTCCACTTCTATTCAACATTGTCTTGGAAGTTCTAGCTACAACTATCAGAGAAGAAAAAGGAATCAAAGGTATCCAAATTGGAAAGGAGGAAGTCAAATTGTCATTATTTGTAGATGATATGATAGTGTACATACAAAACCTGATGGGCTCCACCAAAAACTTACTCAACCTAATAAGCAAATTTAGCAAAATAGCTGGGTATAAAGTCAATATCCAGAAATCAAAAGCTATTTTGTATACCAATAAAGAAACAACAGAAATAGAAGCAAAAAAACAAATCCCATTTACCATAGCAACAAGAAAAATAAAGTACCTAGGAATCAACTTAACTAAGGAGGTAAAAGACCTGTACTCAGAAAACTACAGAGCAATGAAGAAAGAAATTAAGGAAGATACAAATAAATGGAAGCATATACAATGTTCATGGATGGGAAGAATTAACATCATTGAAATGTCCATACTACCCAAAGCAATCTACAGATTCAATGCAATCCCAATTAAAATACCAATGACAGACTTCACAGAAGTAGAAAAAATACTTCAAAAATTTATATGGAGCCAAAAATGCCCACAAATAGCCACAGCAATCTTGAGAAAGAACAAGGTAGGAGGAATCACAATACTGGACTTCAAACAATACTACAAGGCTACTGTCATCAAAACAGCATGGTACTGGCATGAGAATAGACATATAGATCAATGGAACAGAATAGAGAGCCCAGAAATTAACCCAGGACTCTATGGTCAACTCATATTTGACAAAGGGGGAAGGAACATCCAATGGAGTAAAAACAGTTTCTTCAACAAATGGTGTTGGGAGAACTGGACAGCAACATGCAAAAAGATAAAACCAGACCACCAACTTATACCATACACCAAAATAAACTCAAGATGGGTAAAGGATTTAAACATAAGCAGTGCCACCATAAAGGTCCTGGAGAAAAATATGGGCAGTAAACTTTTGGATATCCTACGCAGAAATATGTTTACTGATACTTCACAACGGGCAAAGGAAATCAAAGAATGAATCAACAAATGGGACTATATCAAATTGAAAAGTTTCTGTTCAGCTAAAGAAAATATCAGCAAAATTCAAAGGGAGCCATCTGTATGGGAAAACATAATTGCCAATGATACCTCAGACAAGGGTCTGATATCCAAAATATATAAAGAACTAATGCAACTCAACACCAGGGAGACAGACAGCCCAATTAAAAAATGGGCAAAGGACCTGAACAGACAACTCACTGAGGAAGACATACAAAGGGCCCAGAGGCATATGAAAGAATGCTCAACATCGCTAGTCATCAGAGAGATGCAAATTAAAACCACAATAAGATACCACCTCACACCTGTCAGAATGGCAATCATCAGCAAATCAACAAACAACAAGTGTTGGCGAAGATGTGGGGCAAAGGGAACCCTCATACACTGTTGGTGGGAATGTAGGCTGGTGCAGCCACTGTGGAAAACAGTATGGGGTTTCCTTAAAAAACTAAAAATGGAACTGCCTTTTGATCTGGCAATTCCACTACTTGGACTATACCCAAAAAATCCTGAATCACCAATTCATAAGAACCTATGTATACCTATGTTGGAGGCATATATAAATATGGAGGCACTATTTATAATAGCCAAGTGCTGGAAACAGCCTAAGTGCTCATCAGTGGATGATTGGATCAAAAAACTTTGGTACATTTACACAATGGCATTCTATATAGCAGAAAGAAAGAAGGAACTTGTACCCTTTGCAACAGCATGGATGGAACTGGAGAGTATTATGCTTAGTGAAATAAGCCAGTCAGTGAAGGACAAATATCATATGATCTCACCCATTACCAGACAATAATGAGCAAAACAGAACCAAATATATGAATACAATGAACAGGCCTTCAGTGGTCAGGGGGAAAGTGGTTGGTGGTGGGGGGAGGCAGAGGCAAGTAAGGGGAGCAGCTTAGACAAGAACCTAGTATAAAGGAACCATGGACATGGACAACAGGTGGGATTGACTTTGGGGGCAATGGGTAGGTGGGGAGGGGGACAGAGGAGAGCAAAAAGGGGATGGATGTAATACAACAACAATAAAAAGAAAAAAGAAGAAAAAAATTTTGTTTACTGCCCTTTGAATGACTTATAGGCACAAGGATTAGGCACATTTGGATCAGGATCCCAACTAAGAATAAAACAGGAAGTGGCCAGGTAAGAGTGAACATTTTATAGAGGACTTTTGTGACTGTGGAAACTTGAGGAAGTTTCCACTAATTAGGCCTTGTGAATTTTTAACTTAAGATGAGTATTGCACCCAGCAGGACCATGGTTGGCACCATGCAATCTATAGTTACTGATGTATTATTTAAAAGGTCCTCTCTTCTAGAAGGCTACCCCCAGCTGAACAAACTAACCAATGTTAACAGACAAATGAAAAATTTGGAAAAGTATTTGCAGTGGATGCAACAGAGATGGGCTTATTTCCTTAATAAGGGTTCATGTGCATCAATCAACAAAAAGTAACAACCCTAAAGCAGTTCCATTTTTAAGTTTTTGAGAAAATTCCATACTGTTTTTCTCAGGGGTCATATCAGTCTGCATTCCCACTAAGAGTGGGAGTGGGGGTTAGAGTGGGATAGAGGGGAGCAAAAAGGGAAAGATTGGGACAACTGTAATAGAATAAATAAGAATAAAAAAAGTAACAACCCACTATAAGGGAATAAGTAAAGAATATCAAAGGTCAACTCAAAGAGAAATGCAATGACCAAGAAACATAGCCTCATTAATGACTAAAGAAAAATATTAAAATAAGAGACTATTTTTAATTGTCAGGTGAAAACATTTGGTACCATTCATGATGATGATAAGTTGTCAAATGGTTGGAAGAAATACAAATTGACCAAAGTATTTTTGGAGGAGTCTTAGTTTTATATATATAAGATATGCAGTTATAACTGTAAAAAACCATATTGAATCATCTTTTATAATAATTAAAACTTTGAATTACCCTAACAGGACACAAATAGGGATATAGGTATTATAGCAACTTGTTTGATAGCATGCAATGTAGCAATTAAAAAGAAAAGTCAACCTCTGCCAATGATATGGACCAATGCTGTAGGCATTTTACATATAGCTGAGTACATTTGAATAAAATAGCAAATAGCAAACATTTATATAGTTTAAGTATCTACCAACAAATATGCACATGTTTCAGTAAGAAGAGATATGTGCTTATAAATTTAGGGGCTATATGTGAAACTGTTTATGGTTATGGTCTCTAGAACATGAGATTGGTAGTAGGGAAGCATACATTTTTTGCTTAGTCTTTTGAACAAGTTGAAACTTTTACTTTAATCATATATTAGTTTTAAGAAAAACCTTACAGCGTATGTAAGGCACCTTACTAAAAGACAATATGTTTCAGCATTTTAAAAAGTTACTTAACTTAATAATGAGATTTTCCCTATGGTCCCTGCTCCTGGAATGTTATAATTCCTGTTAGGAATTAAGGTTTTCCTGGTTGTGAATTATAAACACCATATATTTTGCTAACCTTCTATGGACTTTCACTCCCATCAGTGTTCTCAGTGGTTCCTTTCCTGCTGTGTTACCTTTGGCAACTGACTGGAAGAAGGCAATTCCACATATTCTTCACAATTATAATCTTTGTTCTGTTCATAGCTTTGGATATTTATTATTTGGGATAATTTATATATACACCTCAAGAGCAAGAAAGGAAGCATATTTAAATAAGTACTCCTTTTCAGAAGTTTCCTGAACTTCCAGAAGTAGTGAGATCTAAGTCTGCATAATCTGCAGTAGGTCTGAAGTCCTCTTGAATCTTGTATTCTCTCCCATGTTTTGTAGAAAGTAAGGTTAGGCACAAAATACTGGATTCCAGTGCTGTTTGCATTGAGCCAAAGCACACACACATACACAAAGGTTTAATTTTTTAAAATTTAATCTTATTGTTGTTGTATTACATCCATCCCTGTTTTGCTCCCCTCTGTCCCCTTCCCCACCCACCCACTTCCCCACAAAGTCAATCCCACATGTTGTCCATGTCCATGGTTCTCCCATACTAGATTCTTGTCTGAACCGCTCCCCTTCTTTGCCTCTTCCTCCCCCCCTCTCCCCCCTTTATTTAAAAAAAAAATAAAAGAATTGAACACTGAAAATGAGAAAAAGCTGTAAAAATAATCAAGAAGGGCGCATGTGTTTGGAGGGGTGATTTCTGTGGCCCTTGACCCTTGCACATTTGAGGACTCAGTGAGCCAGAGAGCTTGTCTGGCTCTGAAAGCTATCTCCTGCTTCCTCGTGCAGGCACAGCTGAATTCTGGTGAATCCTGCCCATAGGCCAGATGTGTGTGAGTCTTCCAGATTTAGCTGAGTGAGTAGTGCAATGAACTGAGGATTTCTCTAGTAACATATTTTTACTCTGTGGCACCTTTTTTTGTTGTGGAAGCAAAATTGTTTGTAGAAAAGGGCAAGGTATGGGAAGACTGAAAACAGCAAAAGCATTTTCTCATATCACTTTTGTCCTCTTTAAGGGGACAATGTGTGATTGGAGAGAGGAAGTAGACAAGTGGCAGAAGAGAAATACTCTTACCAGAAAAAAATATCTCAGATCCCAAGACTGTCTTAGCCAGCTGGTGAAATTAATTATGTTAAGTAAATAAATAAAATTTAGAAAACAAATCCAATAACTTTTTAATGAAAATCTACCTTTCTTTATTTGTTGTATCTTTTGTTGATTTCCCGCTTACATTTTGCCATACTAATCCATTTTGCTCTTTACCTAGAAGGGTGAAAAAAAAAATAATGTCCATTCTTTTTATTGTTGGAAGGTAGAAGTAGCTCCTTGTTACAGAGGCAAAAATAAATAAATGATAGCCTGCCAGAGAAAGGCAAACCAGTGACTAATGCACTGTGGTCAATGATAGAAATCTTGGACTTCCTTGCCCTGATGCTGACACATCCTGGCAACATGCTGGCTCCTTCAGAGAGGTGCCGATTGGGTAGCTTAGTCCAGTTGGATTAGCCCATCCAACCTTGCTGTGCCTCAAAGTAAGAAATTGGCTTTTTTTTTTTTTTTTTCTTCCCCAAATCAACTTCTGATTGAACTTGGATACCCAGAGGAATAGTTCACATTGACAGCTGCAAAATTCTTTTAAGCAGTTGAGCCCCATCTTCAACACAACAGCTGATGGGCTTTGGCTGAGGAACAGAAATAGTTAGAAAGGTGCTTATGGAGAGTGAAAGTGCAGCTACCATGATAAGCCTAGCAAAGGGCATCCTCTTCTCCCTGGAGGGATCCAAATCAGCAGGTGCTGCCTTCTTGACATTTCAGCACCATGTTGATTTCCCAGCCTTCAGACAGTGCCATGGAAGCAGTCTTCCAGGTATCGTTGGCTCACCATGCAATCTCCTGAATGGGACCCCCTCCAATTCTTTGTTGTGATTTCCCCAGTGAGATCCTGGGCCAAGATTTGCCGACGCTTCCTAAGGCAGGAGATATGTATGAGCATGGAAAACTGTCAGTTCCAGTTATAGTATAGGCCCCATCAGCTATGACCTCCTAACCAATACAACTCCTTATATCTTGTTTTTCTCACCGTTCTTGTTTGTTTTTCCTACTTTCAACCACAGAATCAGTTTGCCAGTGATGGAGGTGGTGGTTGGGAGTAGGGGTCTATTTTAGCACTGAGTTAAGCTCCTGATACTGCACATGACATCAGATTCCATTCAGAACTAGTCACAGCCATAGTGCTTCTCATCTCTGCCATCCTATTCTTCTCACATAAAGTGCTGGCCATGGGAGTCCTGTCTCATACACTCATTTCTGTTCCTGTCACAGTGTTTCCTTTACGAGAATCATCTTCTCAATACCCTTCCCTGAAATCTGGGCTTGCTTCTAGGTCCTTGAAATAAAACTTGTTTTCTATGTTAAGCAGGCTTCCTGTAGCCTCAGATTTCTTTATCAATGCCCCACCCCACCCACCTCCTAGCCACAGATGAAATTTCCCTCTTACATAGAGAATATATCCATCCTTTGCAATAATGACACCCATAATGCTCTTGGACTTGGAGGTGGTATGAGAATTCTCGTGGCTCTGCATGTCTTCTTCCACTTTAAGTAAAAACCTTTTCCCACTTTGAGACTCAGGCAATCCTGCTGCCACCCTTTCTGGTTGGCATGAACTTTTCAACCCTTAGGCACCTCTGACCTGCAACATGACCTTTCTCCTGCTTCATATTGGACTGTGTGCTTTTATCTATTTACCCTTGCTTTTCCTACTGATTGAAATAGTTGCTCCTTTCTTTTCACTTGCTCAAATCCTGTTTAGCTCAAGTCTTTTCACCCTTTCCCTAAAAACCTTGCCAATAGAAGTTTTTCTTATAAATCCTAATGTAGCCTCTCTTTGGCACATAATTATATACAGTGCTTGTGACAATTTTATTTGGTATTATAACTTAAATATTGTAATGCCATTTCTTAAGTGCTTTGTGCCTTATGTACCTTAGATTATCAAGCTCTTTGAGAATGAAATGTTGTGGGAACTTTCTTTATTATAATTATTATCAAATTTATATCTAATATTAAAATGTCTGATAAATATTTATTGAATGTGAGAAATAATTAATCAATCATAAATATTTTAAGATGTTCAGGAGCCTTGCCTTCTTTTGGTGCTAATTGGCTATATTTAAAATGGTTAGACAACTAAGACTGGCACCTTTAAAAAAAATTGCTTCGCTGTTGTCCTAGAAGCAACAAAGAGAATGAGAGAGGTTAAGGGTTTAGTAAAAAATACTGTTAATTACAGTTAGAGCTCACCATTGGACACTCTTTACTATGCTTTGAATGTCTATGTGGCATTGAAGTCTTTAATTTTAGGAAACTACCCCGAAAAAAAAAGAATTTTAAGTAAGGGAAGACTTGACAAGATTGAAAACTGTTAAACAGGGGAGTAGGTAGGTTGTAACTATTACTTCCTTTTCTTTGAGTTCCCTGCTCTGTGCTATCTCTATAAAGCCATATGTCATCCCTACCTGCAGTGAAACAGATTCATACATATTTACCAGCTGCAAATTATAAATGTGCAGCCCAGAGAGTAGCAGTGTTGTTTGTCTTTCTGCTTTTCTTCCTGCACTACTGATTCAAAAACTCTTAGCACATTCGGAATTTGGGGATGAGTTTTGTAACTTGTCTTTTTCTTTGTGCACCAATTAATAATCTTTGTAATTTAAATAGAATTCTATTTTCTAATTTGGACTCTTCCATGTAGATAGATTTAGGTTTTCTCCATCTTGTGTTGGGGGTTTGATATAATGATTTATTAAGGTACTAGGAGAAATATTGATCCTGCTAATAGCTTCTGACTTACCACATAATGTTTTACATTTTACTCAGCTGAAAGACCCTATTCCCTTTCTCGTCACCTGATTGGCCATAAAAGCTTTTTGGCCTTTCCTCTGCAATTATCTCACTTACCAAAGCAGTGGATAAAAGTCAAGTATTTATAGACTAATTAGTAAAGTCAACATGTCTAAATAGAGTACTTTTATACAATACAAAGAAGTGTTGTATAGTGCTGTGAAATGAGCCAAGTTAGGTACAAGGCAAAGAATCGAGGATGGAGAACGCCTGTGATGGAGGACACCTGCTCCTGCAGCAGTTGTCTATTGTGTGGTTATTAGGACTCAGCTAAGGTGATGTTGTAATAATAGCACTTTTCCTCTAGCTTCTCTCTTTGATCCTAACTTCTTTTTCCTTACAAAAGCTTGGCCTATTAGTGGGTTCTGAGTTTATTTTAGAGTCTCTTTTTAAGAGGTTAGTATCTCAGGATACCTATGGCTGGGAATATATCATTTGAATTCTTGGGTAGAAAGTCATGATAAAGATGCAAGTATCATCTTCTTAGATATAAAGCTACTTTGTATTTTTAACTTAATTATTGTCTAAGTTATAATTGAAAATAAGAACAAGGAAAACATTACTGATGTTAACAAAAAGTGCAATGGACTAGGAGCCAGAAGACCAGATTTGGTTCTTGGCTTTGTAATCTGTCCCCATGTGGTCACCTAAGTCCCTTGGGCATGAACTTCATCATTTTGGAACCAAGGATACAAAAAAATTATAAAAAATCAAAGGAGATAATGAATGTCCAATTACTTCATAACTTGTACAGCACTATGTACAGATTTAACTCTTTTTTCCCTCCCCCAGCTTTACTGAGGTTTAATTGATATAAACATCTGTAAGCTTAAAGTAAACAATATGATGATTTGACATGCACCTATATTGTCAAATGATAACCACCATAAGGTTAGTAATCTATATCCCTTCACATAATTACCTTTTGTGTATGTGGTAATAACATTTAAGATCTACTCTTAACAACTTTCAACTACATAATACAATATTGTTAATTACAGTCACCATGCTATACATTAGATCTCCAGAACTTAATTATTTTATACCTGGAAGTTTGTACCCTTTGACCAGCATCTCCCCATTTTTCCCACATGCTAGTCCCTGGCAACCACCATTCCACTCTCTGTTTCTATGACTTTTAGCATTTTCAGATTCCACATGTTGAGTGGAACATACAATATTTGTCTTTATCTGCCTGACTTATTTCACAAAGCCTAATACCCTCTAGGATCATCTATGTTGTTGCAAAAGGCAGAATTTTTGTGTGTTATTTTTAAGATTTCATTTATTATTTCCAGAGAGAGAGGAAGGGAGAGGAGCATAGAGGGAGAGAAACATTATGTATGGTTGCCTTTCACCTGCCTCCAGCCACAGACCTGGCTAGAGACCTAGCTGGAGACCTGGCTTGCAACCTGGTCATGTGTCCTGGCTGGGGATTTGAACCAGTGACCCTTGGATTCACAGGCCAGCCCCTTATCCACTGTGCTAACTGCCAGGGCAGAATTTTTGTTTTGTTTTTTTTTTCTAATGGCTAAATAATGCTTATGTATAGATAAAGTGTGGCAAAATAGGTTTACTATTGTTTGTATGGAAAATATCACAATAACGAACAAATAATACAAAAGTAAACTATGCATACTCACAATTGTTTATATATCACATTTTCTATACCTATTTGTTTGTTGATGGGCAATTTTGTTGCTTCCATGCTGTGGCTATTGTGCAGAACACCATAGTGAACAAGGGGGCACAGATATCTCTTTGACATAGTTATTCCATTTCTTTCTATTATATGTAACCAGAATTGGGATTGTTGGATCATCTGGTAGTTTTATTTTTAGTTTCTTCAGGAACCTATATATTGTGTTCCTTAGTGGCTGTACCAACTTACATTCTCAACAACAGCTGCTAGGATTTCCTTTTACCTCATCCACACCAACCAGCACTTGTCTTTGTCTTTTTTTATAATAATAATTCTTACAGGTGAGAGGACATTGCATTATGGTTTTAATTTGCATTTCCCTAATGGTTAGGGATGGTGAGCACCTTTTCATATACCTTAAAGTCATTTTTTTTTTTTTGAACAATGTCTATTCTAGTGCTCTGTCCATCATTTTTAGATCAGTTTTTTTTTTTTTTCTTTTTTTTTGCTATTGAGCTATATGAGTTCTATAGATTTATGGATATTAACCCATTATCAGATAGATGGTAGATATATATTTTTTCCCTTTCCATAGTGGCTTTTTCATTTTGGTGATTGTTACTTTTGCTGTATAGAAGTTTTTTAGTTTGATGTTGATTTTTTTTTTTTTTTTTACTTTTGATGCTTTTGTTGTTATATACAAAAAAATTTTTGCCAAGACAAACATCAAAGAGTTTTTGTCCTCCTATTTTCATCCAGTTGTTTTACAGTTTTGGATTTTACATTTAAACCTAACTTTTTTTTTAAGGTTAATTTTTATTATTGGTGTAAGACAGGTGCCTAGTTTCATTCTTTCACATGTGACTATCCAGTTTTCCTGGCACCATTTCTTAAAAAGACTGTCTTTTCCCCATTGTAGAGTCAAGGTACCTTTGTCAACAATCATTTGACCATATATGCATGGTCAAATTCCTGACTTTCCATTCTGTTCTATTTTTATGCCAATACCATACTGTTTTAATCACTGTAGCCTTATACTAAGTTTTGAAATCAGAAAGTATGAGATCTTTAAGTTTGTTTTATTTTAAAATTGCATTTACTATTAAGAGCCCCTGAGATTCCCAATGAATTTTAAGATGTTTTCATTTCTGTAAAACTATGATTGTGATTTTGGTAGGTATTGCTTTACATATCTAGATCACTTTGAGTTGTAGGGACATAAACATGGGATTTCTTTTCATTTATGTATCTTTTTCAATTTCTTTCATCAATATCACACTTAAATTTATTTTTAAGTATTTTTTTATTTTTAATGCTATTGTAAATAGATTTGTATTTCTTTATTTCTTTTTCAGATAGTTTATTGTTAGTTTACAGAAATGCATCTGATTTTTGTACTCATGTATTGATTTTGTATTCTGTAACTTTACTGAATTTGTTTGTTAGAACAATTTTTTGGTGTAACTTTTTAAAAAGATTTTATTTATTTATTTTTAGAGAGAGGAGAAGAGAGAGAAGGGAGGGGGAAGAACCATAAATTTGTGGTTGACTCTCATGTGCCCTCAACTGGGACCTGGTCCACAACTCAGGTATGTGCCCTGATAGGTAATCTAACTCTTTGTTTCACAGGACAGTGGTCAATCCACTGAGCCACATCAGCTAGGGCAGTGCAATTCTTTTTAAAAAATTATTTACAATTATATAATGGCCCATGAAAGGCTCCTTTTGAGGTAATTGTAGACAGAAATACTATTGCAGCCCAGATTGCTGTTAAGTTAGACATGTTTCTTTCTCTTCTCACCTATGTTATACCTTCTTACTAGATGTGTATCTGGATGCTTATGAATACCTGCCTTTGTCACCCCATATACATTTTAGAAAGGGATAGAAAATTTCTTTGGACTCTCCAAAGGAGATTATGGAAATGCTTTAGAAATAACAAAAATGCCATTATTCAGGACCCACTTAGAGTTATTTATATTTTTTCCCAAGTGGCATTAATGTACTAGGAAAGATACTTCATACATTTTCAATCTTCTAGGCCTAGGATGGAATTGACAAAACAATACTTCAGCATATCTGCCATAAGTAAACATCACTGTATGCCTGATTTATGCCATGTTTTTGTTTGTTCATTATCCTGCACTTCCTTTAATTCCTCTACTTGTCATTATCTGGAGGAACTTACAATTTGTAAAACCAGAAACCAAAGCAAAATTCAATCATACAAATGACATCAAAAAGGAAGGAGGCAGATATGTTTAAGTGTCACCAGGGTCTCCATGTGTCAGGTCTTATGGGGTAGCATTGTTTTTCTTGTTGTTTTGGAAAATTAAAGTAATTGTGGACAGGGGAGAGCACTGGGCGAAAATGTGATAAATGTAATAAAACAACAATAAAGTACAATTAAAGTAAAAAAATAATAATTGGGAGTGGTGTTTATCATCCATTTACTATAAACTTTTCCCATGATTTCTTCATAGACTACTCAGTGTAAGTTTCCCCAGTTTAGTATATAGAGGTTGTAGCTATAGCTGTATAATCCTAAGCCAAATAGTAATAGTTATGTTCAACTTTGTTGCCGTCTTTCACTTTTAGACATTTTTCCTACCTCCTGGTACCTCCTCTCATCTGCCTTTTAGGTGCTTGGGCATGCTTAGGTTGCCTCTGACCGCCCAAAGTTCCCAGCCTCTCAACCCCTGTCCCCACTCTTCCATCTGCTCTCATGCAAATATCTCAGGCTCCAAATCACCTATTCTTGCTCAGTATCATTATAAATTCTTGTTTCTTCTCTTATTATGGCTGGAAAATTGGGAAACATTTATATGATTAAACTAATTCATAGTAAGTTGTCTGTGACTAATGAAGCCCAGCTTTTAATGCTTCTATGGTTGTGTTTTCCTTTTGATGGAAGATGATAGTCCTCAAATGTGCTATTTATTTGATAAGCAATAAATTATTCATTCACAAATTCAGTAGATAACTAAGTACCTTTTCTTACATTTATGTATTAAGGCAGATAAAGGACTAGGAGGTCAGAGAGGTCCTTTGAAATAGGTTGACACTGGCTAAACCTTTATGTCAGGCTTTTCCTGGTTCTTCTGTTTATATGGAAAAGTAACCATGATCTTGCTGTCCTGTAAGTAGCAGTGACTTCAGAGCAAGTGGGAGGAAGGACAGTTATGGAGATGAGAGCAAGCATCCTGGAGCATGGACAAGCACTGAGAAACAAAGGGCAGAGAATAGCCAGAGTTGAATCATTTAACCTTCCTGGTCTCTTCTGACCTAAAATTCTGTGTACATGAGAAAGACAAAGTGGAAAAAATAACATATGGAGTGAAAGGGGAAGAAAGAAAGTTCTAGGAATACAGTACAGGTACATTTTTTAGCAAAGTGTTTTCAGGTTAATAAATAAATATACGATGATGTGCTTTTTACTTCTCATAGTGAAGGTGAGCCCGTTGTGTCCTCCAGGAATTTAAAAACCAGCTGGTGTGCAGCCTCCCTGGCATGGCCCTTTCCTGACATCAGAGAGCATCTCCCACTGTGAGGTTCAGGCTGTCAATAAGTGCTTCAGCTTTGTCTTTTGAAGTGTTTTCCTTCCTAAGCCACTTCCTGCAGAGGTTTGCTGAAATGCAAAACCTCAGAGTAGTGGGACCAAAGGGGCCACTCCTTCCCCACGGAGAGAGGTTGTAGATGGCCTCTCTAGAGACAGGGCAAGGTCAGCAGGACATCAAAATACAGAGGCTAATTAAAAAAATAAAAAAAGAAGAAAAACAAAAAGCTCCTGTTAAAATTGATGTTTCCTATACTGAAGAAACTAGAAGCAGAGGAGGATTTAAGTGTTTGTGAAGAGAAGTTAAACACATTAAGCTTACTGTATACACATTAAGCCAAAACAACCTCAGCTTGTATGAGTTGGGCTCCGTGCACAGCTGTGTTGGGTTCTTCCTCTCCTGCCCTGGCGGATGATAGCTGTGGAAGGGGGAGGAAACAACTGTAAGGAAGCCCGGGAGACTAGAACAGTTTTGTGGGCAGTTGTTCCACTGTGATATTATGTACAATATAATGGTGTTAGATGGTGTTCTTTGGTTTTGCTCATCCTACTGTCTAATGCAGTCATCAACTGTTACAGTTTATGATTATCAAATTTGGCTAAATTGTTATATACTTTTTAAGAAAAAGATGTTTTGCTGTATAAAAATACTGTGTAGCTTTGAAAGGTCTGTAGCCCCCTGGAGCAGAAATATGCCATATAATTTCTTTTTCCTTTTTAAAAAATTCAATTACAGCTGACATTCTGCATTATTTTATGTTAGTTTTAGTTGTATTGCATAGTGATTAGACAATTACATAATTTATGAAGTTATCCTCCCAATAAGTCTAGTATCCACCTGGAGCCATACATAGTTACCATATTATTGACATATTACCTATGATATACTTTATATCCTTGTGACTATTTCGTAACTACCAGTTTGTAATTTTTTTTACCTTTATCACCCAGTGCCTTCTCTAGCAACTATCAGTCTGTTTCTGTACCTGTAAGTTTATTTTTTCTTTTGTTTCTTCCTTTATTTTATTCTTTAGATTCCACATATAAGTGAAATAATATGGTATTTGTCTGTGTTGACTTGTTTCATTTAGCATAAAATCCTCTAGTTCTATTCACTGTGTCGCAAGCAGGAGATTTCATTCTTTTTATGTCTGAGTAATATTCGACTGTATGTATGTACCATCACTTTTTTTTTTTTAAGATTTTGTTTATTATTTTTCAGAGATAGGGGAAGAAAGATAGGCAGAGAGGGAGAGATACATCAATGTATGGTTGCCTTTCACTTGCCTCCAGCTACAGACCTGGCTCAAGACCTGGCTGGCAACCTGGTTATGTGCCCTGCCTGGGAATTGAACTAGCGACCTTTGGGTTCACAGATCGGTGCCTTACTCACTGTGCCACCAGCCAGGGCTTGTACCACCACTTTTTTATCCACTTGTTTATTGATGGGTGCTTGGGTTGCTTTTATATCTTGGCTATTATGAATAATGCTACAGTGAACATTAGGTTTCATATATTCTTTCAAATTACCATTTTGGGTTTCTTTGGATATATACCTAGAAGTGAAATTGCTGGATGATAAGGCAATTCCATTTTTAATATTTTGAGGAACCGCTATACTATGGTTAGAGTTGCCCATCAGGCTGACTGGCTATGTGTATTGGCCATGACCAAGTACACCACAGTGTATGAGCTGCTGCGTGGAGGCTGATCCCATGGAGCAGGGTTTGCCCCAGTGGGATCTGGTGCCTGCTGAGATCAACCTGTGGGTGTGCTGCTTGCAGACCTAATCGGATGATATTCTTTCTTGATTTGAAACTGCTGCCATATGTGTTGGTTCTGAGGCCTCTTGGGAGGGGCTCCAGTGCAGGCCAAGTTCAGCCTCTGGCCCAGAACTGACTGGTAGAAGCTACAAAGCGATCTGCAGCTGGTAACTGCCTGGGATGTACCTCAAGGCTCATGGGGGAGGCCATGCTGTGAACTGAGGGGGCTGCCACCAGTGGTGGGCCTGGAGCAGATCAGCAAAATGTAGAGGGCACCACAAGGCCTGCCAATGCTTGCCAACTGCCTTAATGCTCAACTGCTGAAAGATTCTGAGGCAGTATGGGAGTTGGGTGAGTAGCATCTTAAGGGGTCATCAGATCTGATGCCAGTGCTGAACGTGGGTCTATTCAGCAAAAGGCACAGGGCATACTGAGACCAGAAACCACCTGCCTGGGGCCAGTGGACCTTTGGGACTTTTTAAGAAAGATGGTGGCTTGGGCCAAGGCCCATTGCCTGCCCAGTAATAGCCTCTGGAAGTACTCCAGTCAGTGGGACAGCACCTTGGGGAGTCATTAGGGTGCAGGGATTTAGATTTGGCCATATTGGGGGAGGACTCCACATGGGAAAGATGACATCTATCTGTGCTGTGGGAGGAAGGCTCAACACAGGGTCAATGGTGGCTGTCCTTCCTGCCCTTTCCTTGAAGCCACACAACTCAGTTTCTTCCTGTATGTCTCTGGCAATTCCAAAGCCACTGTCCTTCCACCAGAACCCAGTGTAGAAGTGAGCAAGGGAGTCTGTGTGAGTGCCCTTTAAGAGGATGCCTGGTAGCCATGGCCAGGTAGCTCAGTTGGTTAGAGCATCATCCTGATAAGCCATAATTCCATGTTCAATACATGGTCAGAATGTGTACAAGAATCAACCAATGAGTACACAAATAAGTGGAACAACACATCGGAGTTTCTCTCTGTCTCTTTCAAATCAATAAATTTTAAAAAACAGAAAGAGGTTGCCCGGTTTTTCAGTGGCCTTCTATTTCACCCGAATAGATGAAATCCCTTCATCCCTGCTGATTTTCACAGTTGCAGAAAGGTGTTGTGAGGACTTCTCTTCCTGGCACCGGAGCCCTGGCCTAGGGAGCCTGTGTGAGGATAGGACCCCTCACATCAAAGGGATCCCTCCTGATATACCTCCTGATTCTGAACCACCTACCAGTTTGGTGTCTCTGCCCTTTTCCAATTCTCAAGTGGCTTTTTTATGTCCTTAGTTATAGGACTTCTGTTCAGTTAGTTCTTTAGGTTGATTATCCTATACTTTAATTTTAATTTTGAAATGGTCATGGGAGGAGGTGCACAGTATTCACCTATTTTATCATTTTGACTAGGACTAAACTCAGTTTTCACAAGCATATGATGAAAAGGAGAAACAGTTAAATGAAGGGAATAGCATGGGCATTATATGTAAGTATGTGTTGGTCTTTCATTGGCAGCATACACTCCTTTCTTGGGAGCAGCACCTCAAGTTTTCCTCCTAACCTATAGAATTCAGGTAATGCTAACCTCAACCTTCACGTCAGTCCATCACTCAAGAGTGTTACTTCCTCACCATGCAGAGCCAGTGATGACATGTGACCCAAGCCACATTAATCGAGACCCAATTTTATGATATTTGTTGACCACTTGGAAAAAGTTTTTGGTTTTATTTTATTTTAAACTTAAGTTGCCATATCATACAACATAAATGTAGAGCACCCAGTATTCATTTTTCCTCTATTAAGGATAACCTGCTTACAAATGAAACTAAAGCAGAAGGTAGTAGAATTAAGAGATGGAGAAAGTTTTTGATAATACTGTAATTTAACACACAGATTTAGACATACCTGAACCCATTATTATCTCTTGGGCTTTTCAGCTAGTGTGCCAATAAATTCCCTGTTTACTTTAACACTTTGAATACAGTTTCTGTTTCTTAAAACCGGAATAGTTCTGATAAAATGTTTAAGGAATTTTGTTGCTTTCGAGTAATTTTATTAATTTTGATTTAAAAAGAAATTGTGGCAGTTTACAAATAAGTATGTTTCCTATGAAAGTGAAACTCATTTTGTTTTTCTAATCTGTTCTAATAATTAGACATTTAAACTCAGTTCTAAAATGTTTATTTCAGAGCAGAATTTTATATTAATTATACTCAAAAGAAGTCTATAACCAAATTTTAGATACAGAAAGCCATTAATTTTATGTAAAAATGTTTATTTTGTTTTTATATATGTTAGCCACCTCTTGGTGGGGAGGATGTAGGTTTCTGGATCAGGAGGCCATGCTGACTGGGAAGTCAGGCCTACATACCATGTACAGTCTGTATCTCCCTTATCCAACAGCATGTGGGGTCCCAGACTTCTCTCTTCTGAGATTCAGTGTGATATCTCAGCATCATAGAGTCCCACTTTTCAGAAGTGCGTCTAAGGAGATTTTCCCCTGCTTAGTCTCAGTATAGGTTTTGTGATCAATGTGGAGATATGCAAATATATTCAGACAAAATATGATTTTGTAATATTGAACATTATTGTTAACTCAAACGAATCCTTTTGAATAGTAAAATTTGTTTACCATTTCAAAATGAAAACATTCTTTTGTACCTATAAACTAAAGCAAACCAACATTACAACTATATTTATTTTATCTGGTGATTATTTAGCAGGTACTTGTTCAGATCTTCCCCTTTGATGTTTTTATCAGTTACCTTTTCAGTAAGAAAAAAATGTTATCTTCACACATCACTGATGAATTTTTTGAAAGTTTCTTTCCTTATGCACATATCTTATTATTTATATAGCAGTACAAATTAAGTTACATTTTTCTATAGGCTTCTTGGCTGTTTGAAACTATTTCATTTCCATACTTTTGACTCTGATTTGTTCTCATTTAAGGAAACCAAAGCAGATATAGACTTAAGAGCATTAAGTTGTTAAAAGTAGTTGATTATGTTAAGAAAATCTTTTCTCATGGAAACAAAATTCAGACTTCACTAAAAAAACTTTAGTCCCCAATTGGTCTGTGGACCTAGGGTGGGATTCATGGAGTTGTTAATTATGATCTAATTCAGCGGCAGGGAAATGGGCCAGGCCTGCTTCTTGTATGATTTAATGGTTGGCTGGGCCAGCTTAACAAACAATGAACTTGCATGCTTATTGAAACAATAATCCTCAATTGGTCCAAAGGGAGATGTTGGCAGCTCATATGGGAAGGAAAGCAGTCTTGTCCAGCCTGTGCTATCCCTGTCTGAGATACTTTGCAGAAGGCTCTCACTTCCAGGGAATCCCATTGACAACAGGACTTGGCAAATTAATCTCAGGGATGTTATAAGAAGGATAATTTAGGTTCCTTTGTATAGTTTTGACTATTTTTTGAAATTCCTGGTTATTGCTGTTTAAGCCATTTTAAAGTATAAGAATGGTAAGTGAGAGATGTATTTTTAAAGGTAGATTAATTTAGATATAAACAATTTATCACTAAAGTTTAGTCTTTGTGTGTGTGTGTGTGTGTTTTAATCTTCACCAGAGGATATGCTTATTGATTTTAAGAGAGAAGGAAGGATAGAGACAAAGAAATATCGATGTGAGAGAGAATCATCAATCATTTGCCTCACATATGCATCCTGATCAGTGATTGAACACTTGTACCTGCCCTAACCATATATTGAACATGCAATTGTGGCATATCAGAATGATGCTCTAACCAACTGAGCTACCTGGCTATGGCTACCAGACATCCTCTAGGTATATGCCTTGACTGGGAATGATGCTCCAGCCAACTTAGCCACACTGGCCAAGACCAAATTTCAGTCTTGATTAAATCACAAATAATGATAAAGCACAATTTAAGGGTGTAGGGAATGTACCTGTCTGCTATTCATTGTGCAGAGGCCTGAAATACATAGATCCTTATAAGGTAAAAACCTGGAGAATGCAGTGAGGGAGCAAAGGGTGTTTATTGTGAGTTGGGTCCCTTCTAGTCATTTCTCTTTGCTTTTAGAGTGACATGGGAGTTCCTTTGCACCATCCACAAGCTGCTCTGGGATCTGGCCCTGCTGTGCTGTGACCTCTTCTCATGCCACTTGCCCATTGTTTACCAGGCTCCGGGTACATAGGCCCAGCTCATTCTCAACCATCACCACAGGGCATTTTCATCTGCTTCATGAGTGCTACTGACCAGAACCAGAGCTTGACAGGTCCTTCTAATCCTTTGATTTTCAGCTTGAATGGCATTCAATGCATTCTCTAAACCTGCCTAAAATTACCTCTGCTTCATATCCAGTCAGTCATCCAATGATCATGTTTTACCTCCTTTCAACTGTGCATCATTATTTGGAATTATTATTAGCTTGTCTATTTTTTGCCGCTTTCTACTAGACTATATATTCCATGAGGGTAGGACCTTATTACCACCATATTCCTAGCACTTAAATATCATTGGGCACAAAATAGGGACTCAATTAAGAATGAGCATTTGAATTTTCTAGACCTGTTTGAATGCTATTCCTTTATTATATATTTATCAAATGTACACAAATAATTCTATTGCCCCTTGCCATTTGGAGGAAAACTTCAACCAATTGAAATAGAACCCTTCCAACCTCCCTCCCACCTCACACTTTCCAGAGGTCCCTATGGTTTAGACAACTTGGCTGGTTTTATTGAGTGAAAGAGGGAAAGATAGTGGATGTTAACAATTGACATGCATTTCTTGCTTTGAGGAGGCATTTTCCTCTGAAACATCTTTCTGACGTGAACAGCAATTGCCTCTTATTCACCCCCCAACACACACACACGTAGAAAAAGTACAATGTTACACAGCATGAACTTCAATTGTCAGAAATCATCAAGTTTCTGAAAGTTTCTTGCTGTTTCTCCACTGTATGACATTTGGATTTGCTTTACTGAATGTACAATCCTGCCACCTGGCAGAGAAGCAGGAAAAGAAACAAGTGCTGGGAAAGCTGTCTTTCTGGCTGACCTTTCAGTGACTTGGGGCCCACATACCAGGCCTCTGATGGAGGCCATCACAGGATTCCATCTCATCCCTCCCCATCCTCACATTTTCTCATCCTCCTTACCCTGTTGTGTGATAGAGGAAAGAGAAAGAAACTTGACAAAAGAATTGTTTTTGTGAGCCAATTTAATGGCAGAATAGACAGCAAGTGCCCCCCAGAGTCAGCTGGAAAGGCTAGATGTAAAAGAATTGTATTTTCATTGTTACTTTGAAGATGGTAGGATGACAAAACTTTGTAGCATCACACATCTTAAATGATTGTCAGTTTACTGAGACACATACGGCCTCATTTTATTTGGAGGCAAAGACATTTGGTTTTAATGCTATCTGGAATTCCTTTGAGATGGCACAGGAATATCATTGAAAATTGTGGTCTCCACCTCCCTCAGATAAAGCTCAGTGATCACAAGAAACTGGGGCCAACAATGGAAGTCAACTGGATAGGTGCTCAGAAATGTCCTGAAACCTCAGGGGCTAAAGATTTAGAGAACAGAACAGTGGAAGCAGGTTTAGGGATGGGAGATGTTTCTGTATAGATGAGAGCAGAAGAAAGGAAGTTTTGAAAAGAAGGGCTGGTATAATCAATATGATCTCTCCTAGGCTTATTTCAGAGCAAAATGACTGTTCACTCTTATTACTCATTCTTTCATTCTTTTCAAAGGTAAGCAAAAATATCACCCACTCCTCAGTCTAAGTTTTGTGCTTGTCCTAACCAGCAGGTACTTTCAATTACTGGCATCTTCCCAGAGCAGAAAGATGCATTAAATTCCTATCTAGAAAGATGAAGCTTACCTGATGGAACTGGGCTTTTGTTCTCTTTGTAGTTGAACCATTAGAGAAGTGGTGTTTTCTATTGAGATTACACTCCAAGCCCCCCCAAAATTAACAAGCTAACATGGGCATAAATATTGGCTTTTGTAATTATTTGGCAATAAGTATGTTCTCTTATTGAGCAACACAACTGTACCTCTCCTTACTCAAAGCTGTCAACTTTTATCAGTATCCACTGTTTCAGGCAGGCCCTGTGCTGCACTTCAGGGAGGCAAGGAGATGGGATATGCTCTTTATGAAAGTTAAAAACAAGACACCTGTAAGAAACAGTTGTGTGTTTGGGTTCTCAATGTATTATAATTCAAAACCATCACTTATTGAATGCTTAAATTTTGTGAAGCACTTTGTACACATCATCAAAGTGCTGCAAATGGAGACTCCCTCCAACAATCTGGCTAAGAGATAGTACTAGTTATCATTTACAGACAAGGCAACTAAGGCTCAGGCAGGATAAATGAATATCTTTCCAAGTTTATATACCTAGGAAGTGATTCTGATTCATTGCGTACATTTTTTCATTTGGATGATAACTTAGATAGGAATGTATTTTTATTTATTTATTATTTTTTTTAACTTTATAGTTGTTGTATTACATCCATCCCCTTTTTGCTCCCCTCTGTCCCCCTCCCCACCCACCTATTCCCCACAAAGTCAATCCCACCTGTTGTCCATGTCCATGGTTCCTTTATACTAGGTTCTTGTCTAAGCTGCTCCCCTTCTTTGCCTCTGCCTCCCCCCTCACCCCAACCCCGTTTCCCCTGACCACTGAAGGCCTATTCCTTTTATTCATATACTAGGTTCTGTTTCGCTTGTTGTTAGTTTTGCTCATTATTGTCCCATAATGGGTGAGATCATATGATATTTGTCCTTCACTGACTGGCTTATTTCATTCACTAAGCATAATACTCTCCAGTTCCATCCATGTTGTTGCAAAGGGTACAAGTTCCTTCTCTCTTTCTGCTATATAGAATACCATTGTGTAAATGTACCAAAGTTTTTTGATCCAATCATCCACTGATGGGCACTTAGGCAGTTTCTAGCACTTGGCTATTGTAAATATTGCTGCTATGAACATAGGTGTACATAGGTTCTTATGAATTGGTGTTTCAGGATTCTTTGGGTATAATCCAAGTAGTGGAATTGCTGGATCAAAAGGCAGTTCCATTTTCAGCTTTTTAAGGAAACCCCATACTGTTTTCCACAGTGGCTGCACCAGCCTGCATTCCCACCAAGAGTGTATGAGGGTTCCCTTTGCCCTGCATCCTCGCCAACCCTTGTTGTTTGTTGATTTGCTGATGATTGCCATTCTGACAGGTGTGAGGTGGTACCTTATTGTGGTTTTATTTCGCATCTCTCTGAGGAAAAGTGATATTGAGCATTCTTTCATATGGATCTGGGCCCTTTGTATATCTTCCTCAGAGAGTTGTCTGTTCAGGTCCTTTGCCCATTTTTTAATTGGGCTGTCTGTCTCCCTGGTATTGAGTCTCACTAGTTCTTTATATATTTTGGAGATTAGACCCTTGTCTGAGGTATCATTAGCAATTATGTTTTCCCATACAGTTGGTTCCCTTTGAATTTTGCTGATGTTTTCTTTAGCTGAACAGAAACTTTTCAATTTGATATAGTCCCATTTGTTGATTCATTCTATGATTTCCTTTGCCCTTGGTGAAGTATCAGTAAACATATTTCTGTGTAGGATATCCGAAAATTTGCTGCCTATATTTTTCTCCAGAACCTTTATGGTGGCACTGCTTATGTTTAGATCCTTTATCCATCTTGAGTTTATTTTGGTGTATGGTGTAAGTTGGTAGCCTAGTTTTATCTTTTTGCATGTTGCTGTCTAGTTCTCCCAACATCATTTGTTGAAGAGACTGTTTTTACTCCATTTGATGTTCCTTCCCCCTTTGTTAAATATTAGTTGACCATACAGTCCTGGGTTAATTTCTGGGCTCTCTATTTTGTTCCATTGATCTATACATCTATTCTTATGCCAGTACCAGGCTGTTTTGATGACAGTAGCCTCGTAGTACTGTTTGAAGTCCAGTATTGTGATTCCTCCTACCTTGTTCTTCTTTCTCAAGATTGCTGTGGCTATTTGTGGGCATTTTTGACTCCATATAAATTTTTGAAGTATTTTTTCTACTTCTGTGAAGTCTGTCATTGGTATTTTAATTGGGATTGCATTGAATCTGTAGATTGCTTTGGATAGTATGGACATTTTAATGATGTTAATTCTTCCCATCCATGAACATGGTATATGCTTTCATTTATTTGTGTCTTCCTTGATTTCTTTCTTCATTGTTCTGTAGTTTTCTGAGTACAGGTCTTTGACCTCCTTAGTTAAGTTGATTCCTAGGTACTTTATTTTTCTTGTTGCTATGGTAAATGGGATTTGTTTTTTTTGCTTCTATTTCTGTTGTTTCATTATTGGTATACAAAATAGCTTTTGATTTCTGGACATTGACTTTATACCCAGCTATTTTGCTAAATTTGCTTATTAGGTTGAGTAAGTTTTGGTGGACACAATCAGGTTTTGTATGTACACTATCATATCATCTACAAATAATGACAATTTGACTTCCTCCTTTCCAATTTGGATACCTTTGATTCCTTTTTCTTCTCTGATGGCTATAGCTAGAACTTCCAAGACAATGTTGAATAGAAGTGGAGAAAGTGGACAGCCTTGTCTCATTCCTGATCTTAGGGGGAAAGCTTTCAGTTTTTATCCATTAAGCATGATGTTGGCTTCAGGTTTCTCACAGATGGCCTTTATGATGTTGAGGTATCCTCCCTCTATTCCCATTTTGCTGAGTGTTTTTATCATAAATGGTTGCTGTACTTTATCAAATGCTTTTTCAGCATCTATTGATATGATTATATGGTTTTTATCTTTCAATTTGTTGATGTGGTGTATTACATTTATTGATTTACGAATGTTGTACCATCCTTGCATCCCTGGGATGAAGCCCACTTGATCATGGTGTATGATCTTTGTAATATACTGCTGAATCCAATTGGCCAATATTTTGTTGAGAATTTTAGTATCTATGTTCATCAGAGATATTGGCCTGTAGCTTTCTTTCTTAGTTGTATCTTGCCCTGGTTTTGGGATTAGAATAATATTGGTCTCATAGAAAGAGTTTGGGAGTCTTCCTTCTTTCTGAATATTTTGGTATAGTTTGAGGAGGATAGGAGTTAGTTCTTCTTGAAATGTTTGGTAAAATTCACCTGTGTAGCCATCTGGTCCAGGGCTTTTGTGCTTTGGGAAATTTTGAATTACTTCTTTAATTTCACTACTTGTTATTGGCCTGTTCAGGCTTTCTGCTTCTTCTGGGTTCAGTTTTGGCAGATTATACCTTTCCAGAAATGTGTCCATTTCATTCAGGTTGTCATATTTTTCTGTCATAGAGTTGTTTGTAGTAATTTGTTACAATCTTTTGTATTTCTGAGGTATGAGTTGTGATTTCCCCTCTTTCAGTTCTGATGCTGTTTATTTGGGTCCTCTCTCTCTTTTTCTTGATGAGTCTGGATAGGGCTTGTCAATTTTGTTTATTTTTTCAAAGAACCTCCTTCTGGACCTGTTGATTCTTCGAATTGTTATTTGAATCTCTGAGTTATTTAGTTCTGCTCTGATCTTGATGATTTCCTTCCTTCTACTTGCTCTGGACTTCATTTGTTGTTGCTCTTCTAGTTCTTGCAGCTTTGTGGTTAGGTCATTTTTATAAACTTCTTGTAACCTTTCTTGGAAGGCCTGTGTTGCTATAAATTTCCCCCTGAGCACTGCCTTTGCTGTATCCCATAGGTTTTGGGCTGTTGTGTGTTCATTGTCATTTGTTTCCAGGAACTTTTTGATTTCATCTTTGATCTCATTGTTGACCCCTTCATTGCTTAAAAGCATGTTATTCAGTCTCCATGAGTTAGAGTATTTTTGTTTTTTTCCCTTGAATTTGGTTTCTAGTTTCACGCCATTGTGGTCTGAGAAGATACTTTGTATGATTTCAATTTTCCTGTATTTGTGGAGGCTTGTCTTGTGACATATCATGTGGTCTATCTTGGAGAATGATCCATGTGAATTTGAAAAGAATGTGTATTTTGCTTCTTTGGGGTAAAAGACTGTATACATCAGTTAGGTCCATTTTCTCTACAGTGTTGTTCAATGCCACAACATCTCTGGGGATTTTTTGTTTGGAAGATCTGTCCATTGTTGATAGTGGGGTATTAAAATCCCTTACTATTAGTGTGTTGCTGTCTATGTCTTTCTTAAAGTCTTCCAAGATTTTCCTTATATATTTCGGAGCTCCTATTTTGGGTGCGTATATGTTTATCAGAGTCATTTCTTCTTGATAGATTGTTCCCTTAAGTATTATGAAATGTCCATCTTTGTCCCTTTTTATGTCCTTCATTGTAAAATGTATTTTGTCTAAAATCAGTACTGCTACTCCAGCTTTTTTTTCATGTCCATTTGCTTGATAAATATTTTTCCATCCCTTCACTCTCAATCTGTGTCGATCTTTTGTTCTGAGGTGGGTTTCTTGAAGACAGCATATATGTGGGTCATGTTGTCTTATCCATTCGGCTACCCTATATCTTTTTTTTTTTTTTTTAATATTTTATTTATTATTTCCAGAGAGAAGGGAAGGGAAAAAGGCAGAGAGGGAGAGGAACATCAATGTATGGTTGCCTTTCACCTGCCTCCAGACACAGACGTGGCTGAAGACCTAGCTTGCAACCTGCTTATGTGCCCTGGCTAGGAAATTGAACCAGCGACCTTTGGGGTAGCAGGCCGGCAACTTATCCACTGTGCTACCAGCCAGGGCTACCCTATGTCTTTTGATTGGTGCATTTAATCCATTTACATTTAAGGTTATTATTGATTGATACTTATTCATTGCCATTTTCTCCCTTTGTGTCTGTATTCCTCTTTGGCTTTCTCTGTTTCTTCATTTTATTTGTTTACTTATTTTTAAAGCAGACTCTTTAGCATTTCTTGCAATGCTGGTTTGGTAGAGATGTATCCTTTCAGTCTTTTTTTGTCTGGGAAGCTCCTTATTTCTCCTTCTATCTTGAATAAGAGCCTTGCTGAGTAGAGTATTCTTGGTTGCAGGCCTTTGTTTCCCATGACTTGAAATACTTTTTGCCATTCCCTTCTGGCTTGAATTGTTTCTGTTGAATAATCATTTGATAGCCTTATTGGAGCCCCTTTGTATGTTATTTGTCTTTTCTCTCTTGATGCTTTTAGGATTCTCTCTTTGTCTTTGAAATTCACCATTTTAATAATAATGTGCCTTGGTGTTGGTCTTTTTGGATTGATCCTCATTGGCACCCTCTGTGCTTCCTAAACTGGATTAATGTTTTCACTCATCATGTTAGGGAAATTTTCTATCATGACTTTTTTGAACAGGTTTTCCATTCCTTGTTCCTCTTCTCCTTCTAGTATCCCTATGATACAAATGTTGTTACATTTCATGTTGTCCTCCAGCTCTCTTAACCCCTCTTCAGTCTTATTCAGCCTTTTTTGATTCTCTTGTGCTGTCTTGGAGTATTTGTCTACATTATCCTCCAACTCGCTGATCCAGTCCTCCGCTTCCTCTAGCCTACTGTTGATTCCTTCTACGGTATTCTTCAATTCAGAAATTGTATTCTTCATTTCCTCCTGGCACTTACTGATAGTTTCCATGTCCTTTTTTATGGTGTTGTAATTCTCAGTAAGTTCCTTGTAACTTCCCTAGAGTTCTTTGTAATTTCCCTGGAGTTCTTTGTAGTTCTCCTGGAGTTGTTTATAGTTTTCTTTGATGTGGCTGAGCTCACTGAGCTTCTCTATCATCATTCTTTTGAATTCCTTATCTGATATTCCAGGTGCCTCTGTTTCATTTTATGTTCTTTCTGGGGATTCTTCCTTTCCTTTTGGTGATGGACTGATTCTGTTTTTCCCCATTTTGGGTGTGTGTTCTTGCTTGCTTTTAATTAATTAATTTATTTTTGTTCTTTCCTTGGGTTAACCTGCTTTGCTTCCTTGCCTTAGTTGAGCACCCTTCTGTGGTAGGAGATTTGTGGAGTTCAATGTTGCTCTCTCCCAGATTTTCTCCACTTGCTGTCCTTGGTGTGTCCTTTATTTGGGCTGTCTGGTTGTATTCTGGGCCTGTGAGCTTTTAGCAGAAAAAAACAAAACAGAAACAAAAACAACCAAAAAAAAAAAAAAAAAAAAAAAAAAAAAAAAAAAAAAAAAAAAAAAAGAAAACCCAAAAAACAAAAAACCAAACCAAACCAAACAAACAAAAAAATACAAAAGGAAAAAAGAAATAAAAATGATAATAATTATAAGAAGAAAGGGTTTAGATGGCTGTTCACCCTTAATAATCCCTGACTGGTCCAGATGGAGCCTGGACCTAAGGGCTTTTAGCAGAGAGAAAAAAAAGGGAGAAAGTCGCAAAACAGAGAAATCAATATTAATAAAGAAAGGGTTTAGGTGTCTGTTCTGTTTGGTCCAGGTGGAGCCAGGACCAGTGGGCTTTATCAGGGAGAAAAGAAAGAAGAAAAAAAAGAGAAAAAAAAGGGGGGGGGGTAGGGGAGAAACTCTCAAGACAAAGAGAAATCAATATTAATAAAGAAAGGGTTTAGGTGTCTGTTCCCCCTTTATGATTTCTGATTGGTCCAGGTGTAGCTAGAACCTGTGGGCTTTACCAGGAAGAAAAGGGAAAAAAAAAGGAAAAAAAAAGGGGGAGAAAGTCACAAGACCAAGAAAAATCAATATTAATAAAGAAAGGGTTTAGGTGTCTGTTCACCCTTTAGGATTTCTGATTGGTCCAGGTGGAGTCAGAACCTGTGGGCTTTACCAGGAAGAAAAGGAAAAGAAAAAAGAAAAAAGAAAAAAAATAAAGAGGAAGGAAGAAAAGAATAGAGAAAGGGTTTAGGTGGTTGGGGAAGGGAGGAATACTTAGATTGAGGACTGGGAATGCGTTGTAGCCACAGAGTGAGTAGACTTTAATGCAAGAGTAGGGGGATGGTCTTGGGTATTTAGGTGGATTGAAGTATGGTGGGGGTTAAAAATATGTGAGAAGTAACTTTTGAAAAGGATATGTTGGGGATTAATAGTTCATATTGCTCTCGGTATGTAACTCAGGTGCTTGAGATTAGCAGCAATCCCTTTCCTGAGGCTGCCTCTTTTTCTTGATCAGGACTTTGCAGTCTATAGTGTATATTCTAGCCGGTCTTGGCACATGGCAGGGCCTCTGATTGTCACAGTCAGGGCTGATTCTGAGTGTCCGCCCCCAGGTAGGCTGGGCCTTCTGCAGCCTGGCTGGCTTTTAGGGCTGCTGGTATTTTGGAGCCCGCAGGGTGCCCCCTCCCACTCCTGGCGGAGGTTCCTGCCCGTGAGGAACACCCAGCACCCCTGTAGGGCAGCCCACAACCTCGCCAGTCCCTGTGATGACTGTCCCCGCCCCTGCAGTTCCAGGAGGAGGCCACCGCTGTCCTTCAACACTGCCAGGGGTCTGCCTACACTGCCCTGACCCCCGGGGCAGACACCAATCCTCCAAGCCAACCAGCTCTCTGATGAGTCCTTTATGTGGTCTATGTGATGGGCCCCTCCCAGGCGTGAGCGGTGCGGACTTTGTCTCTGGCAATGGTGGGTCAGTTACCCCGCTATTAGTTCCTGGCTCATAGTTTGGAGTTTCCGCGGAGCCTGGGGGCCTGTGCGGTTGCACAGGGCTGGGCCTCCCCACTTGCAGGGGCTTCTAGCTGCTGTTTCCCCGGTGGCCCAGCAACACCATTTTCGGCCCTCTGGCCGCCCTGGCTGGTGCACTTCCCTGCTCCCCAGCTCAGGTTTCCCACAGGACTCTTCCACCTCTAGCCCTGCAAGGAGCCTCCTCTCTCTGTTGCTGGAGCAAGTCTCTCACACAGTCCCTCCCCTGCAAGAGTTCAATTCTATGTTCCCTACTGAGTTTGCCCTCGCTGCCCGCACTTCACTGTTCAGACTTCTAGTCGCCAGGGAGCCCGGAGCTGGCCGCAGTCAAATGCGCCCCTCTGGCCAGAGCTGACCTCGTCCAGCTGGCCAGTCTGTTGGGAACACCTCACCTACTGTCCTGCTGGTCTTCTCTGCCTCTGGGCTGTGCTCCCCTGTGTCCAGATGCTGACCGCTCCAATTTTTAGGGTCCTGAAGACATCTCCCGCTCCCTATCTTGTCCTCTAGCTGCTATGGTACTGGAGAACACCATCAGCACTGCTCTCTACTCTGTTGCCATCTTTCCCCTCCTAGGAATGTATTTTAAAATAAAACCATTTTATATGCCAGGTTTTAAAGATCATTACAAATGAGATGAACAAAGGAGAGGGATTGTCTTAATAATCTTTAAAAGGTCTGTAATTAGTATGGCCAAGAGGTATAAGAACTACTTAATAGAGAATCAGCATATGGAATAGACTGAGACAAACAAGAGATAGTTCCTGAAAAGTTGGAAGGGTGGTTTTCTTCTCTGGTCCATTATTGCAAACAGAAGTATATAAAGCCCAAGGAAAAAAATGAACAACAGGCCTATAATGTTGCCATCCTTTCCTGTTAGAAGGAATAAGGAAGGAACCTTAAGTACTATAGCTCAGTGACTCATTTTTTACTATATACCATAATGTCAAGAACATTTTATATGACAAATCAATGCACACACATTTATGCAGCCTCACAAAGTACACTGATATGTGTGAAACAAGAGTTTCATGACATATTACCTTTACTACACTTGAATAGATATCTTCTATGCTAGTTCAAACAGTAGATTCTAGTCATGATCCACTCACTCACTAGTGGCTCAGAAGATGGTGCTTGAAAAATGAGGCTCTATCTAGTTTCTCAATTTTTTTCTCTCCTCTCTTTATTCTTCAACCCCAGGAAAAATATTACTAACAAAAATAGAAGCACAAATACCCTTCTCAGTTCCACATCCTCATGTACAACACACATGCCCCCCTCCCAATCCTCCACACATATTGATGCTCTAAATACCAGGGATCTCAGGCACCCATACCATTTCATTTTTGCACATGAAGGAATAGTCTCATTCAGTGATGCTCTGAAGGTTGATAGCTGTGAAGACTTTTCCCCCAGCAAATGAAGCTTCTCTGAAGCTCAGAAAACATTATTTTTCAGATGCTTTCTTGACATAACTTTTTAACTGAAAAGAGAAGAAAAACTTTGTTACTTAATAGTCTTATAATTACATTAAGAACTTTGTCTTTTTATTTTAGAGAAAAAGTTCAAGATCTGAAAATCTAAATGAAATACAGACTTAACAAATGATTTTGGGTTATCGTTTCAATTACAAAATGATGGTGTTTATAATAGAAGTCTTCTATTGAAAATAGTGTAACGGAATTTTTGTGTTGAGAAACAAATTGTCTTTCACCTGCTGTCTATTTTCAGTTTTGTTTTCTCATGAAACATGCAACAAAACAAAAACTGTTGTGCTTTAATTTTTTTTAGAGGAAGTATTACACTGGTCTGAACCACTGAGGATTTCTGACCAAATTTTACATAATTTTTTGTGAGGAGTATAGTATAGTATAGTATAGTATGTGATGTACTATTCAGTTTTACTTTATATCATTTTTAACATAAAATCAGCAAAAGAAAAATATTGAAGAGCAATTATAGTTTGATTGTGGGACTATGAGAGGTTTCCATGAGCTTATAACTTTAAAAGTTATTACTAATGGAAATAAGATAATAAGCAGTCACTTTGATAAATGGTCTATAAATATGAGACTTTACTGTAGATATAAATTCTTTATAATCACTTCCTATCAGTATGGTTCTTGAGCCAGAATCATGACATCATCCTAAAGACCACCCTCCCCCTCCCTCCAAAAATTATGAGCCACTATTATGTCCTATTCATTTTATCCTCAAATATACCTCAAATACAACTGCTTTTGTTTCTCAGGTCAAAGGCACCACCTCTTTTGGGGGGGATGCTTTAGGAGACTGAAATGACTACTTTGTCATTCATCTAACTTCCATTTTTGCCTTTTGTAGTCAGTTTTTACCATAGCTGTCAAAGTAAACTATTGATAACACAAATCAGACTATGGTATTGCGCAATGTACTGGGAAGTGCATTTCTAACACATTTAACAACCCCATAAAGCTCTGAAGGATCCCAGCTTATGCCCACCTCACTAATGTTACCACTCCTTGCCACACTGGCCTCCTTTACATTTCTTAGACTCACTAAGCCCCTTTCCTTCTCAGACTCTTCATACATACCTTCCAATAACCAGATATTTTTGAAGTTGATATTGATATTCAGAAAAGTTAAGTAGATCATGAGATGATTAACTTAAATCTAAGTACTATATTAGCAAATTTATTAATTATAAATAGTGCTTCAATTAAAGTACAAAGAGTATCAGATTGGATAAGGAACAACTTAATACAAATTTTAAGAGATATACATCTAAAATATAAGGATGTGAAAAGGTTGGAAATAAAGAGATGGAAAATAAAACAAAATTTAAATACCAGTGTTCTCCCACTGCAGGCCTCCAAAAGGCAGTGTAGCTATATTAATTCTAAGAAAACTTCAAAGCAAAAAACTTTACATTTGATCAAAATTTTAATTCACCTGAAGGTTATAATAATTCTCAAACTTTATCCACTAAATAATGTAACTTAAAGCGAAATTAACAGAACTAAGAGGAAAAAGAGAAAAATTCACAAATGAGAGCAGATTGTGATATATGTCTTTCAGTAATTGAGAGAACAGACAAAAAGTAAGCATTTAGAAGGTTTGAACAATATGATAGCAAACTTTATTTATGGACATATAAAGAACATTGTACACACATGTGCACAGAAACATTTTTGTCTGGTAGACATGGAACATATAAAATGCTTAAATAGATACTGAATGAAAAATCAAGACTCAAAATATTTGAAAGAATTAACATCTTACAAAGGAGTAAAAGTTGAGCACATTATGTATTTAAACTACATCAGTAACAATAAGCTTGAAAATAACAGTAAAATCCTGACTATTCCTATATTCAAAATTAAGAATTATATTTCTAAATAAGTAATCACAGAGAAAAAAATCACAATGACAATTAGAAATAATTTGACCTGAATGTTAATGAAATTTTGGCATATAAGAATGTATAAAAAGCAACTACTATCATCTTTGAGGGAAATTTATAGTCTTAAATGCATATGTTGCAAAAAAGACTAAAAATTAATGAACTGAACATATACCCAAAATCTAGAAAAGTAAAGGAAAAATAAACTAAAAGAAAGCATAAAGCCCTTGCTGGTGGCTCAGTGGATAGGTGCCGGCCTGTGAACCCAAAGGTCACTGGTGCAGTTCCCAGCCAGGGCACATAACCAGGTTGCAAGCCAGGTCTCCAGCCAACTCCGTAACTGGAAGCAGGTGAAAGGCAATCATACATTGATATCTCTCTCCCTCTCAGGCTCCCTCCCTGTCCTTCTCTTTAAAAATAAGAAAATCTTTTAAGAAAGAAAATGTAGGGAAAAGAACATAAAACAATGATCATTTTAAAATAAAAAAATATGGATATAAAGCAGATTATCCTCAAAGTCAAAAGTTTATTCTTTGAAGTCTATCAAAATTGACAAGCTCAAATGTGGAAAAAGTGATTAAAATAGTCAGGCATTAAGAATGGAAAACAGAGATTATCGTTATAGTTTCTTACAGACATTGAAAATATAATAAGAGAATATTATCTAAAACTTTAATAAGTACAAATTTTATGAAGACAATATTAGCAAGTTAAGTCAATTAACATATAAAAAATAATACAGGAACAAAT
Organism: Noctilio leporinus; assembly: GCA_004026585.1. Lineage (NCBI taxonomy): Eukaryota > Metazoa > Chordata > Mammalia > Chiroptera > Noctilionidae > Noctilio > Noctilio leporinus. The sequence goes on along the minus strand of PVIW01006703.1, from coordinate 8,396 downwards.
TGTGTTTAAACCATGGATATATGATTGGTTTAATGTAATTTTGCAAGCTAATTTTATAAAGGAAATAATTATATGATTACCTTATTACTTGTCAATGAAGTATTCAAATTCAATTTTAGTTCATGGTAATAATTTTTAGTATACCAAGAAAAAAGGAAGTTTTCTTAATCTGAAGAGGGTTTCCATCCCAAAATGTATAATATATTTTATATGTGTGCACCCCAAATCTATAACTAAAGCCTGTGTCTTATCTGGGGTTCTCCTGGCTTCATTCAGACCTATGCTGTGCCATTCAATGCTTAGTTGCTCATCTTCTCTGTGGTTTCACCAAAAAACTAAAAAATGAAATAAAAGGAAAATGAGGGAAATATTTTGTTGATGTTATATGGAATTCCTATGATGGTAATAAGATTAGATTAAATATATCATTACGATTTGAAGTTAGGCATTGCCTGAGATGTCAGTTTCACTAAGAATGCAGAGTTGGCAGGGAGAGCCAGACCTGGAAGACAGGCCAAGGTCAAGACCTAGAGCCAACTGAAAGAAATCAGGTAGTGCTGGGAGAATGGGTAGCTATCTTAAGGCCAGGGAGGGTGGGTCCAGAACCTAGGAAATGTTAAGTTCTTCAGCAGACAGGGCTATTGTCTGATGGAGGACAGTGGCTTAGTGCCCCAGAGTATGACTTCTGCTTCCAGATTATTTGTGAGAACTCTGTCTTGTGGGTGTTAGCTGTGTCCAGACAGACTCTGCCCCTGGGCAAGAGACTGCTCAGGTATTAGAGGTGCCCCAAATAATCCTTAGACTCCAAGTAAATGAGATAGTTGTTCTACTCTTTGGTCCTGTCAGTAATAAGCCAGGATAATTTTTATGTCTGTGGTTTATCATCATGAGTGGATAGAAGAAATATTGATTTTTAACAGCTTCCTCCACCTGGCTCAATATTTTTGGATAGTGTGTCTCACATCACAGGATCTTTTATAATTTTACTTGAGAGCTTATTAGTTTTCAGTGAAATATTTTGACATAGTTATCCTACTTCACAGAAACAATTCTGAAAACTACATAGAAAATAAAGTAGCTATTATTGCAGTCATCATTATTACTTCTGCATGTGTTCTATATTTTCTAAACCACTTCATCCTGGGAATAAAAACAAATCACAATAACAGTTACAAGATAGCATCTTTTTGGCTCTAGTTAGCTTTCTCAGATTCCTCCAAATAAGTCTGGAGTCTCCAGTGAGCATGTCACATGTGTTCTGTAAGTGAGCCCTCTGTTGTCCCATTGATCACCAGTAAGTTTATTCTCCTCCCACCAGCTGTGTAGTCCTCATGTCATTGCTGAGTGTTTCTGTGATTTCTACTGATGCCATGCAACGGTGACAGAGCCTCACCTCTAGGACATCGAGGTGCAGCCCTGAACTGACTGTCATCTCCCATAAATTGTTAGATGGAACTAAAATCTTGAATTTCTAGTGCTCCACTGAGATTTTAAATAAACTGCTATTTAAAACTTTTTTTTTTTTTTTTTTGTCACAACATTTATTGCAATTTCCTGTGTGCCTGCTGGAACAGTTTCTTGATGTTCAAAGAGAGGATATGTTGTTCTCCGCACCACTTTTTCTTGTACCATGGTCCATTGTCCTAGAAGAAAATTGTTTCCTTGTCACTCTTTTTCCTTTGCATTCCTTTCCTAGGAAGCTCCTTGGTCTCATGTAGTTCGGTCGGAAGAGAATCCACCACTTTTTTCTCCAGGAATACCAGATACACCTGACTCTCAGGGGACGTAGGGCTCCAACTCAGATACCGGACACAAATAAGTATCCTCCTAGCTCTGCCACCACAAAAGAGGGATTGGCTTAGTGCTTTTTACAATCAGATCTCAACAATGCTCCTTTCCAATCATATAAGATCACGAGTGACCAGAATAATAGCTGTATGGAAGCTGATGATATATTTTGAAGGAGGAAGGTTACCATACATATATGTACTTCTCTGTCTCCTTTATCACTCTGGTTTGGAATGCAGTATATTTTTCCTGAAGAAGGGTTTTGTGAACTTAAAAAACTATGGAGTCTTTTTGTAAGTTAAACTCTGCTTTCTAGTATTTCAAAAACTAATTATCTTGTATCTACTATGGTTTGAAGGCTTTCAGCAAAATAGGGCAATTTCTATTACATGCAAGTAAATCAGCCATAAATTTCTCTAAAGAAAATACTATAAACTTTTCCATGCTGGAGAACCAAATTCCTGAAATGCAAGTCTAGCTAGCTGCCTCATTAAGAAACATGAGTGCAAACAAATTTTATGGAAAATTATGAAAAGCAATTGGCTAAAGAGTGATTACAGAGGTTAACCTGTGTACTAATTGGCTTGTTCAGGATGTACCACCAAACCAGATTTACCGATCATTTCTGGTACAAGCAAATGATATTGCATTATGGCAATTAAAACATGATTCATTTTCCAATGTTTCTATATTAACTTAAAAATAATCATTTGGGTTTAATCCAAATCAATAAAAAATATACAGCATCTAGATGGAGCTTTTACCTTTCAAGTAATTTTTCTGCTGCTTAATGTATGTATAAACCAGTGCAAGACAGAACTTTATTTCTGAATTGCAGAGCTTATGCAATTTCTCGCAAGGCATATGCCTTCTCTAGAGCCTTATTTATTTATGCTATAGGTCATTATTCTGGTGATTGTGACACTGTAGTCATTTGTACACTTAACAAATTATAATGTGTGTGTGCAAATTATAACCTTCCTGCACAGAGCAAGGAGCACAGTTGTATCAGATGATATAAGTAAAAGTCACTTGATACAACAGGAAAATAAATTATGAAAATAGCTTTAATGGGGGGGATTTTTCCCTTGCAAGATGCTTATTGCTGCTAAATTAATAAGAATTTCTAGTGGACACACACCAGATATGCCATGGAGAGTAGGTAGACTGATGGTATATGCTGACCACATGCTATTCCTGGGTAGAAGCTTTGACCCTTGAATTTTGAGCATGGTGATAATGTCAGCCCTCCCCTTTCTGAATCCCATGGGAAGCTATTCCTCTTGCATCTCTTTGTTGTGAGAATAAGTCTTTGCCACATAGTGCCTGGGGTCCCAAACCAGAGAACCTAGGGTTATGACGAAAGAGAAGGTTTCCAGAGAAGCAGAGCCTGAGAAGAGCCAGCCAGGAAGGGCAAGCATAGCTTTCTGTGATGCTGGGAAGAATGAAAAGGTGTGTCCAACTGAGTGGTCAAGGGGCACACAGACTGCTTCTTACATTGGGACAACTTTAGGATTTCAGAACTTTGGGATGTCTTGATTGCATTTTTGTTTAGCTGGGTATATCTGTGAGCTCCTCAGTGATAGGTTCTGAGTCTGTATTCAGATCCAAACACAGTGCTGAGCACTAATAGTTATTAAGTATTTGGTGGTGGTGGTGATGCTGCTGCTGCTGATGGTGATAGCAGTAGCAGCTAACATTTGGTCACTGAGCATTTTATATGTATTATCTAATACATATTAAAAATTTTTTACTTCATAAAAATTTATAAAGGCATTATTTTTTTCCATTTTCAGATGATGCACAGTTTAAGTTCCTTGTCCTGGTCACACAACTAGAAAGTGATAGAACTGGGGATCAGATCCTTCTGATAACTGAAAACAATAATGCAAATAGTTGGATGATCTATTGAGTAATACAACCATTGTTTCCATTCTATCCATGAACCAGAAACTACATGTTTTACATAGGACTGAAGCAGGGTTTCTTAACTATTCACATTTTGGGCCAGATAATACTTTATTGTGGGGCTGTTGTATACATTGTAGATTATTTAGCAGAATCCCTAACTTCTACCTTCTACTTACTAGATGCCAATGATACCCCCTTCCTCACTTCCCTTCCCCAGTATGACAACCAGAAATGTCTTTGGAAGGTAAAATTGCTTTCATTTGGGAAATGATGGACTGAGAATGCCACCTGAGGCAATGACTTCAAAACCATCACTTCCCACTATTGTCATCTAGAAGTTTTATAACTTGCAGAAACTAACAGCATCATTTTCAACAACCCCTAGAAGATCTACCTGAGGTACATTTACCATCCTCTGTGATGGCATTATAATCTTCACACTCTAGAATTTAGATTAGGATATGTTAAGAAACAGGTTCCCCCAACCCCCATATTTTTTCATTGTTATAGAAGAGTGAGAAGGCAAAAACATCCTTGGAAAATTGAGAATCAGCACATAATCCAAAAGTATCACTTTCTTAACCTGGCAGTGGAAAAGAGTAGACATTTCAGAGTAGGTCAATAAATGAAGGGTGATGTAGTGGTGGGAAGGGTTAGAATTCATTGGTTGCAGAAATACTGGGCCTAATCCTGAGAACACAAGCCTGTGGCCAGATGCAAGCTTTCTAGGCCCACAGGAAGTTGGAAGGAGGAATCAAGTGAATTGTTACATGCCCCACTCTTAGGTTTCTTAGGATATCTGCTTATTGAGTACTTAAGTCCTTGTGATAGACTCATAAAACAGAAACATATGTCTGATAAGAAGGGTGTAGTTTGGTTAAAACAGGAAGAGCCAATGTAGATTTTTGGAGAGAAAATTGAGCTTCTGCACTTAAAAATCATTGATAAAGATTCTCATAGTAGTTTCCCCTTTTATAACCTTACATGGGTATACTGTCATTTAAGTCTATTCTGTTTAATATTCTGGCTTGAATACCCTGGGTTACTTAAATGGGTACTCACATGCCTCTATAACAATGAAAATTCCTAAGCACTGAAGAATACATTTTAGGGAATATAGTGTGGTTTAAGTTATTTAAGTAAGCTCACCCAGAGACCATTTGAGTTTAATGAAGCCAACTCCATATATATTTAATTCACTAAAAAGTAATATTAATGCATGAGAAGATGGCCTTTTATGGAATTTATATGATCTAGGACTCTGGACAGACTCAAAAAATTCTATATTAATGAAAAAATCAATTAATTAATGTAAGTAGTCTTGATTAAAGAAAATCCAGATCCTGGCTGGTGGCCCAGTGGATAAGGCACTGGCTTGTGAACCCAAAGGTCACTGGTTCAATTCCCCAGTCAGGGCACATAACCTGGTTGCAAGATGAGTCTCCAGCCAGGTCCTTAGCTGGAGGCAGGTGAAAGGCAACCATACACTGATGCTCCTCTCCTTTCTTCCCTCCCTACCCTTCTATCTCAAAATAATGAATAAAATCTTTTTAAAAAAAGAAAGAAAGAAAATGCAGATTAACAAAATAAACTAGACCATGAGTTCTTTGTAGTATAAATATATTCTTAACCTTTGTTGGTCAGGCAGGCTATCCTTATCAAGAAGAGAGAAAAGCTAAGCAGGACGATGAGTGTAGTTGTATACAGCTGAGGGAACTCTATCCCTTGGTCCTTTTCTTTGACATGAGCTTCTTCTGGGAAAGGATATGATGACCACGAACTGTAGCTTCATTGCTACATCAGGTTATTATTACTCATTGGGAGCAAACATTTTATGGGGCCCTTTAGAATTTACATAGGAAATCTTGCTGTTGAAAACTGTATATTCTAGAGTTAAATTAAGGTATATCCATTAAAAAAACCACTATACTTTTGATAAAAATTTTGTTATAAACATCATTTCCCAAACTTTTTGTTCTCAAGATTTCTTTACACTTTTAAAACTTACTGAGAACTCCAAAGAGCTTTTGTCCATATGGTTGATATTTATATATCTATCAACATTTACTGTGTTAGAAATTAAAGTTTTAAATATATTTGTATAGTTATATATTTTAAAACAATAAACATATTACCTGTTAATATAAATAACACACTTTTGCTTTAAAATATTTTATTTATGATTTTCAAAGAAAAGGGTAGGGAGGGAGGAAGAAAGGGAGAGAAGCATCAATGTATGGTTGTCTTTCACCTGCCTCTAGCTATGGAACTGGCTGGAGACCCAGTTTGCAACCTGGTTATATGCCCTGATTGGAGAATCAAACCAGCAACCTTTGGGTTCAGAGACTTGTACCAATCCACTGAGCCATACCACCCAGGGCAAATAACACACTTTTTTAAGAATATATTTTTCAAAATAAAAATATTAATGAAAAATTAACCTTATTTTATAATTTTGCAAATCTCTTTAATCTCTAACATGACTGGCTCAATACAAGACATCTGGATTATCTTAGCTGTTTCAATATTCAATAGGATATGATACGAAGGTCTGTCCCAAAAGTATCAAGCCAATGTCAATATAATTAAAACAGCCAATACTTTCAGGACAGACCTCATATGATTCAGTTGAAGAATATAAAGTTTAGCTCTGCAAATGTATGACACAGTAAAGGAAGGAGTCTTTTAATAGCCTTTTCAGATAATAGTGGATATTTTTCTTTGATACTTCATCAGAACTCAAAAATAGCCTTTAAACTTATTAAGGCTACAGCAGTTTTATGCACTATTGTTTTTGCCCCATCAATGCCAATATCAACACTGTAAAAACAGCAAATAACATTTTAGTATTATGAAAATAGATTTGGCTTTTCAGACCCCCTAAAGGATCACAGGGACACCTAGGAATTTGCAGTCTGTACTTTGAGAACTGCTGTTGTGAAGATTTTAGTATGTGGGGAAAAGTCCATAACATTTTTTTGTGGCAAAGACCCATAATTGTCTTATATTTTAAATAAAAAAATACAGTAAATAGAAAAATGAGAAAGTGTGTATCAAACTGTTAACCAATAATATCATCTCAGGATTGAAGAATTATGGGTCATTTTTTTTATTCTATAAAATTTTCTACAGAAAAAACTATTATACCTGTAACAGAACAGTTATTTAGCCAGCCATTAATATTTTAGAAAACATGGTTTGAAATTTTAAGCAAAATATAAAACCTGCAATAGTCCCATTACCCTAATAACATTATTTTTACTTCTTAAAAAAAAAAAAAATGTTTTCTGTGGTGTACAAACACTTAATAGAACTACCCTCAATTTTTTAAAACTTTACTTATTGATTTTTAAAAAATTTTTATTTATTATTTTCAGAGAGAAGGGCAGGGAGGGAGGAAGAAAGTGTGAGAAACATCAATGTATGGTTGCCTTTCACCTGCCTCCAGCTACAGATCTGGATGGAGACCTGGCTTGCAACCTGGTTTTTGTGCCCTAGCTGGGATTAGAACCAGTGACCTTTGGCCTATCCACTGAGCCACCAGCCAGAGCCTTACCCTTAAGTTTTTAAGTGTAAAATAGGGTAGCATTGACTATAAGCACAGTATTGTACAATAGATTTCTAGAACTTATTTGTTTTTACTTCTTATTCATTTTTTCATTCATTTGTACTTATATATTTATATTTGTACTTAAATAGTACTTTTCATAGAGTAGCAGAAAATTTATTTTTCCACTTATTATATATGGCCAAGATGCTATCATTCTAATTACAGGGGTGGGTAAAAGTAGGTGCACAGTTGTATGAGAAACACTGAATTTATCATTGTATCATTATTGTATTATTTTCCATCTGAACATCAGTAAATGTACTTTTGGCTACCCTTGTACATAGAAAATATTAACTTTCTTATTACCGCTACAAATCCTGGCTCATATAGAAATGAACTGACTAAGCTAAATAGTATGCAATGATATTAGTTAATGTATTTTCTTCTTAGAAATAACAGTAATTTTTCATTAACTGAGTTTAGAGAAATGTAGTATTACATTAATAATTAATTTTAGATATGATATTATACTAATTTGATTTTAATGATTTAGCAAATTCCTGTTTGTTCTTTAAAAATACCCAGAAGTACTTTAGTTAAGTCATTGTCACTATAGCTATACTCTTTTAATTTATTCATTCTCAACCTAGTTTATTCTGCACAACCTAGGGCTACTGTGGAAAGATAACTATTTCTAAATTCTGGTGTTGATATACATCTACCTACATAAGAGAGATTTCTGCTGGTTGGCACTCAGTTACAACCAATTTCTAAGTCATATGATTTCATTTTTTAATGCCATATGTATGATAAGCTCTAGATGAGGGCATTGAATACAAGTAAACTGCAGTTTCACTCTCAGGTAACTTCCTGTCAGAAGTGATCAGTAAGAAATACTTGAATGGCAGCACTTTTTTTGTTTGTTTGTTTGTTTTGTACAGTTTTGGTAAATGGAACTGCCTTTTGATCCAGCAATTCCACTACTTGGACTATACCCAAAGAATCCTGAAACACCAATTCATAAGAACCTATGTACACCTATGTTCATAGCAGCACTATTTATAATAGCCAAGTGCTGGAAACAGCCTAAGTGCCCATCAGTGGATGATTGGATCAAAAAACTTTGGTACATTTACACAATGGAATT